>JAOXJJ010001100.1:4334185-4346435 GCA_025769935.1 Phoenix roebelenii | reverse complement strand
GAAGGGAAGAACATTTTGAGTGAGGGAGGGAGGGGGGGAGGGGGGGGGAGAGAGAGAGAGAGAGAGAGAGAGAGAGAGAGAGAGAGAGAGCATGCAATTGATGATAATTGTAAGTTTCTAGAAGGCTTTTCGATGACACTTGATTTGGATTCATTATGAATTCAACTGATGAAGAGACACAACTTATTGATTTATAATCTTACAATCTAGAACACAAGATGGTTTACTTCAAAATTTCAAATAATTTTTTACATGGTTATCTGCATGAGTTTGTGATGCTTTTATATTGGTTATCATGGTACGACACATAATCAAATGGTCTGGTTTTGAGTTCATTTTGCATTGTCCAGTGGTCCAAGCGTCCAGTGGTCCAAGCACTAATTACAAAAATTAACTTTTGTTGAAAAGTTAAATTTTCATACATGTGCAATTAAACACTTAGGTAGTTACTCTGCATTGTTTGTCCACTAACATCTGATAACAGACTGATGCCCATGGAGACCTAACTAATTCGACGATGCTTGAGAAGTAACTCTCTAGGTTTTGATTTGGACTGCTATTAGTAGAATGATCTAGGTAATTCAATGTCAAAAGTATGTTGTATTATTAGTCATTGTTTCTCTTTTAGTATCTAATATTTTTTTCCTTATACAGATACCATCACCAACTTCTGCAGAAGATCATCAAACAAAGAATGCTTATATGATGGCAGATCTAGCAGGATCAAAGGTCCTAACAGAAGAAGAGCTTGATTCCAATTTGCTTGAAGACACAATTAATGAGGTCTTAGGTATGTGAGCTCTTGAATGAAACCTTTTAGCATTGTTGGAAACACAAAAATCTTTTCTAATTTTTAATGATTTTGTTGGAGAATGTCCTCTTTTTTGAAGTGCCTGGTACAGAATCATTGTAAAAAATCTGAAATCTCAATCTACAGATGGGACATAATGATTATAGGATTGCATCACTCTATATTGGACCCAAGTTTTATTTATTTATTTTTGCTGAGAATTTTAGACCCAAGTTTAGCAATCATGGTATTGTATAGTTACACGATCACCATAATAATTAGAGTATATAATTTTTCCAAAATACCAACAATATTTGTATAGCAGTTAAATGTTGTTAATGGGTAAATATGATTCGATATCTTGAGTTGTTCGCGTGTAAATTAGTTGACTAACTTCAGTCTGTATGAAAATACCTGAATACCGCAATGCACAAATTTAACTGCAATTGCACATATACATAATGATATATGATCCTAAATTTCTTTAAATTAGTTAAAATATGTTTATTTATCTAAAACATGTAATCATGCCATCACTAATAAATTAAAATTGATCATTTTTTTTCTTCTGAAGAACTGGAAAAATAATATGCATCTTAGCTTGCCAAACAGAAAACAGAAACTCTTTTCTTTTTCCACGTGTATTTTTCATGACAGTGCATGCCAACTGCCAGGAGTACTATCTCAGACCCTGTTTGGCTTGGCTATGGTACAGGACACTTTAAAAGCTTAATAGTGATTATGACTGGATGCCTTTGAATATGTTATGGCAATGCTGTGGCGAGATTTTTACAAGAAAGGCTTCAAGTGAAACCTTTTTCAGAGATTGAGCAAAAGATACTTCGGAGCTGTTAGTAGGTTAAATGCAGTTATGTATGAGGTTCCATCAGAATATCGATGAATTTCATGAGTATTTATTAAAATTGGGATTATAAAGACGATGTATCTTTTCATCTTTGATTTCCCCTATTGTGTTAATTCTTTCTCAAATATGTCATATCGAACAAAGAAAACCTTGTAACTGAACAAGCGCATACACCAGCATTTCTCATCATTAAGGGTAATAGAAGCAACCAAATGGTAATGATAGAAGAGTGTAATCGCTTAAGCAATCCTGTTGAAATATTCTCAGGTGGAATGGGAAATTTTAAATATTTGTATGGATTTATGTAATACATCCATCCATTTGCAAGTCTAAATTATGGGTTCAATATTACAGCATCCTTTGTGCTTGATTTATCTCTTTGCACTATTTTCCTGACTTATTTTGCATACCCTGTATCATGGTTCTGAAACTTTGCAAGAAAAACTCCACTGTGCTGATTGATTCTTTATACAGAACATTAGGTGTTTTTCATCGTAAGCCGTTTCATACCATTTTCTTGTGGAACTTCTTTTTTGAATATGCGTTTGAATATCTTAATTCATCACTTGTTAGAAGTCAGTGAACTGAAATACAATTGCTCTGACTATTACAGGGGATGAGAGCTTGATGGCAGGGATGTCTGAGAAGGCAATGAGAGCTGCACGGCCCAATGCTTCTTCAGATATTGCCAAATGTATTCTTTCTCTTGTTGAGCAATCCTCTTCATCGAAATAATTTTCACATTTTCGAAGAACTTAGATGATTTTTTCTCTTTTATTCATTATTTTTCTTTGTTTATTAATGTAATGGAAATAATTATATTGTGTTGAATTTTGCCATGTAGTAAGGTTTTACAATTGAGCTTTAAGAGTAATCACATTATTTTGAGTCCCTCCATGATGATATTGGGACTTCATGGGAACAGCACAGGAAGAAAGATAATGGAACGAATCTCAGCATATGATGATATCATTTGTCAAAGTTTCAGCTTGTAGAGGTTCTAGATGATTAAAAATGGAACTCAATTAGCGTCTGATTTGCTTTATAGCTTGGCAGAGCTTATCCACTAAAATGTTACTGCAATCTAGGCTGCAAAAGAATTAAATGTATCAATTAAAATTCCGGACTGGGCATCTACCTAATATATTTAGACGTTCGATAGTTCAAGCAATATTAGAAGACAATTATTTTATTTTGTTTTTCCTCTAAAGCATCACCTCTATCATTGGGTAAATTATTAAATGAGAAGTGCTCAAAAGCATTTGCCTACTTAATGCGTGTCCACATGTGCACAAAAGTGCATGTATCCTCAAATGTAGGATTGGTCATGCTAAAGAAAATAATTCAGGTAATTCAATTTGCAAATTTGAGAATGTAACGATAGGTTTTGACTAGAATCATTAGTATGCATCATTTATTAGAGTCTGTATTTGGATAATATTATCTAATCACAACAAACATTCAAACACTAATCGTACTAAAGTTCATGTTGTTGGTATAAAAAAGAAAATAACCAAACTAAATGGTAACCTGAAGCCTAACCATTCCTTTTCTTTTCAATGTAAAACCGTAGACACAAATTAGGCGTTTGAGGAACGATATATCCAATGCCAAAAATTCAAAAATTTGGAAAATAATGTGTGTATGAGAATAATTAATTTTTTCAGTAATTTAATGATTAGCATTTTTTGGAGTGTGCATAAAATTGTTTTTTCCATGTGGGTGTCGGAAAAAAGCCACTTGGCTGCCATGAATTTGGCAAGAATCTCATGCACTAAGGACTTCCAAAGATTTAAAAATAGACGATGGATCTTGATGTTGTGGTACAGAATATGAACACAAATAAGATGAAATTGTCCACCGATCATATTCATTTGGTCCATTCACCATCCTATCTAATATAGGCTGCCAACGCGTTGACTAGAAAATTAACCTAATAACTATCATTCTTTTTTCATGTGAAGATTCTGTGTTATGATCACTGTTGGTTTTAGATAGCCTTTTGGTCCGTGTAGTTCGACCTGGCCAAGTTTGACAAGGATCGGTGAGATCTATGCACCATAATTTGGGATAACACATAATAATTAACCTTTTATTACTCCTATACTATCATATTATCTTTCAGATGCGAAGCCTTGTATAATTTGAAAATATCAATATAGGAACTGCTAGCATCTCATAACATGAAAAAAAAAAGTAAAGGCTTATGGAAGGCATCACCCATATGAGGCATGTGCTGGCCATGAATAGATCTGTTTTGAAGATGACTTAGCTATGATGATCGACTGAATTTAGGGTTAGCATAACACTAATGGTCAGCCTCCGTTGCTGCAGGATATCTGTAGACTTTCGAGGAGCCTTGATGCTTGTAGGGTCATTCATATTTTTTGGAAGATAAATAGTCTTACTGGCTGGGTTGCTTTCTATGTTGTGCATCGTTCGGGGTAGATCGAGACAGTTCGAGTGCCCCAATGCCATTTCTTCGCTTTTTCGTCAATTTCTTTTTTCAAGTTCTTGAGTGGTTATATCAAAAATTGTAATAATAAAAAATAATATAACGGCCGTTTTATCAAAGCATAAGTCATGCCGCATGCAAAAATAAGTGACATAACGGTAGTCATCCGAAACTGTTACTGCGGCCGTTATGTTTTTAACCTTTATTCTCCCCTTCTATTCCAGCAAAATCTCAGCGCGGGCCGCAACCCGGCGGCCTCTTAAAAACCCTAGACCGGAAACCCTTCCATATCCCGCCACCGGCCGTCGCCATGAGCCGCCTCCTCCTCCGCCGCACCCATCTCTATTCCCGCCACCTCTGCCTTCCTCCTCCCCTCTCCTCGTCCTTCTCCTCCCCTCCCTCTCGTCTCCCCTTCCTCTCCTCCTTTCTCCGCCCTACCTTCCGATCCCTCTCCTCCTCCGACGATGCCCAACCCCCTCCCCCTCCTTCCGTCTCCGACGTCGGCGGAGCCCCCACCGCCTCTCTGGCCGACTCCCGGAAGGCCGGACCCCTCGTCGAGGACGTCAGCAACAAAGGTAGCAGCGATCTCTTCTTCTCTTGACCTGCACAATGCTCTTTTGATCTCAAGAACATGATCTTTTTTTGGTGTGGCCGGGAGACAGAGTTGAAGCAGCTGATCGAGAAGTACTACGAGGTGGACGACGAGGAGTTGCTGCCGCAGATCATGGAAGCGATCCTGAAGCGGCAGCTGTCGGGGAAGCACGAGGAGACCGACGACGAGCTGATGGAGGAGCTGCGGATGAAGCCGCTCACGGATGTGAAGGACCGAGAATTCGAGTCGGACTTCGAGGAGATGCATGATACCGATGAGGATATCCAAGACCTCTACAATGCGAGGCAGTATGTGGAGAAGAAGCTGATGAGTGATGAGTACTTCAACATGGATGACCGCAAGTGGGACGAGATGATCCGGGAGGCCACTGAGAAGGGCTACCTTAAAGATACAAAGGAGTGCGAGGAAATCCTCGAGGATATGCTCAGCTGGGACAAGCTCTTACCAGGTAAAAATTTGACTGAAGAAATGCATCTTGTTCCATGTTTTACCATTCCTCTTCTCCATCCATCTCTCCTAATAGTTTGTATGCTGCATGTTTCTATTTTTAATTGCTTGTCTGGCTTTAGATTTGAATCTCGTGGCTTTCGGTTGAATGATAAAAGAGAATGGGCATGATATGTCGTTAACTTCCACTTTTTGGTAGCCAATTGATGATGAAAAATCGTGCCTGATTTGTTCTTGTTATGGTAGACTATGTGAATCATGATTTAGGCTTGGGTTGCATGCGTAACTAGTGAAATGGAGAAGTTGGAAATATAGAAATGTAATGATATCATCTAAATATAGGGAGCCAGGAACGTCTGTTGCTTGTTGGCAGCCAGTTGTGGATGAGAAGGGATGCTTGTTATGATTTATTTTTTAGGGACTGCTGGGACATGATTATACTTCATTGCAATAACTGATGCATTGTCTTTTTGTTATGCAAAATGAATAGAATATGGAATGATGCATCAGCAAATGAATTATGATACTTAAAGAGAAACGCCTCATAACACTAAAGCTCAGAACTGTAATATTCATAAACTGGAATTTGCATTAGGACAGTCTTGATTGATAAAACAGTTATGAGTGCAATAAAAACCAGAATTCTCTGTCAAATTGACAAATTTGTAAAACAGGATTTGCTGCTTCAGAAAACTCTCTCTGTTATTTAAAAAAAAACAGAAAAAACAGATCTTGATGCCTACTGATTCTTTATTTCAGTGCTTGTCCAGGCAGAAGTTAACAAAATGTGCATACTTAGTATTTTAGAATGCTGTATTATATTACTAGTATCTGATGATGAAATTGCAAAGGTGCTAAGAGGCATACCTTTGTCCTTCATGTCATATCTAACAACTAGAAGTTCAAGCTGTTCAGTCCTTTGGTGCAGGGAGTAGCTTGACCTACATGGAGAGAACAAACAATGGCCAACCACACACAAGAAAAAGTTATTTTTTTTTCTTTTGTTATAATTCTTCTCTTTATCTTTCTTCTACTTTGTTATATAGTATGCCCCTACAGAATTGAATTAGTTTGAGTCCACCAAATGAAGCATCATAACTGTTTCCCTGATTAAAATGATCTTACTCATGGATCGGAACCTTGTTCATGATACTCCATGAAACTTAGATTTCATGATCAACAAGTCCCTTTGTGTTTCTGTTGGTTTTCTATTATCCTGTGAATGGATTTTCCCCTTGGCCAAGTGATTCACTTTATATCTGTGCTTTCAGATGAGATAAAGCAAAAGGTGGAAGCCAAGTTCAATGAGTTAGGAGACATGTGTGAAAGAGGAGAGCTAGAACCTGAACAAGCTTATGAATTATTTAAGGAGTTTGAGGATAAGATGGTTTTAGAATGTGCAAAGATAATGGAAGAAGAGCAACCCTCTGAAGAAGAAGATGAAGTTGCTGAAGCCGGAAAGAAGGTAGAATTAGATGATCCACCTGGTGAGGGACCCATTCTCCGGTGGGAATCACGTGTTGTATTTTCTCCTGGTGGAGATGCATGGCATCCAAAAAATAGAAAAGTAAAACTTTCAGTGACTGTGAAAGAGCTAGGTCTTTCACGACATGCTTTCCGTCGACTGAGGGAATTAGTTGGAAAGAGGTACCATTCCGGTAGAGATGAACTCACAATCACCAGTGAGAGGTATGCATAAATTCATGCTTGATGCATTTGTGCTAGTGCCATGATGCTAGTTTTTGGAATTTAGCTTCTTTATTTTCTGGCTCGGTTTTGACATTTTAGATGATTGCAGCACTTACTTCTATTAATTTATAGAATGAAATATGTCAAATTTCAGAAATTGAAACACGATAAAATTGTCCCAAATTGCTGCTCATAGCACACAAAAAGATGCAGATAGCCCTATTTTTGTTGCTATGGTGCTTGGTTTTTTTTCTCCTTAGCCTGATTTCTTGTTTCTTTGTTTGCCTTTAGAATGAAATGGTCTTTGAGATATAAAGAAAGGAAAATTTGTAGTTGGAAAGTTTTTAATATTTCTCTGTTTATTCTGTAAGCTGTAAGCAGCCAGAGATGATTTAGTGATTTGCTTAAGCATAAAGTATTTGTATATTTCGAAGTTCTGCTGCAGAGACAGAAAGATTAAGGAACTAAATCCACTTTGTCCTTGTTGTCAGGTTTGAGCATCGGGAGGAGAACAGAAAAGATTGTCTGAGGACTCTATATGCCTTGATAGAAGAGGCAGTGAAAGCTGACAAGCTGGTAGAAGAGGCTCGGAATTCTTATGTTAAAGATAGACTCAAAGCTAATCCAGTGTTTATGGAGAGACTAAAGGCCAAGGTAGCAAAGTTGCAGTGATCTCATTCAGTTTCTCTATAAGTTTTCTTCTGGAGATGTATACCGGATGATAATTTTGTGCTTATCATTCAGACGGCATCTACGAGTGATGATGCTTCCTAAGTTGTCTCTGTAAATTGGGCATTGCTCCTAGAAAAACATGCAATTTTAAGTTAATATTGCTCAATGTAGCAGAATTCGTGCATGTTGCAGTTTTGTAATCCTAGTTTGGTTATCCTTCCACAGCATGGGCTTTTCTGCCTCCTTTCAAGTCAGGGTAAATTTGCAGGTCTAGCACTTCTGTCATTATGTTCTTCCTAATGTTTAAACTTCAAGGTTTATTTATGAAGAATAAAATATCATAGAAGTTGCAAATGTTGTTGTCTCTTTTAAATAATTGAACCGATTGCTCATGATCAAATGGTTGTAGTACTTGCATGTTTGCCATTCTTTAAGGATAAAGCAGCTTTGTCGGTAAGAGACTTGAATTCTTTACCGCTGATTCAAATATAGAAGCAGATTGTCTTCTTGTTTGGTCAGGTGCATGCTAACCCTTTAAGTTTGAGTTGGATGTGTTCCCTTGCTTCTGCTTGACATACATCTTCTGATAATTTTTTTGCTTGCATGCTTATGGAAGCTGAAGAAAGAAAGCAGGTCAAGGTAAACTGGTGTTGGATGTTTTTCTCTTCCAAATCTCTTCATATAATTCATATTCTTTCCACTTACTCATCTGCTTGCATTGCATATTTAAGTTCTTTTCTGTTGAAGCCATGTGCTGTACTTGTTACACCTCATAATGTAAGGGAGAAGCTAAATAGGATCTGTGCCTTAGAACTTCCTTGTTGGATGAAATTAAATCATCTGTCACTACATTTGAATGCTCTCCTTGTTTAGCATCAAACGTTTATTTGCAACCAATTATACAAGTATTGAGTGGTTAAAGTTAGTAACCTGCCCTTTGTGGTACAGTTCTGAGACCTTTGGTTCATCTACCAAATGCACCAATCACTTTTTGTGGATGCTGCTGTTGTGTTTTGATTTTAGGCGAAATTCCCTGCCTAACCTATAGACCACAAAGAAAATGACATCGTGATGGGCGGGCTTTGATGAAGTTAAACCTGAAATGCCTGTCTAATAGTTCTTTATCAATGCACTGAAGGATGATAATAAGGAAATTGCAGTGGAAAGCACACTGAGGTTATCATCTGGACATTCAACTTGGAGGGCGTTGCCGCTTTCAAAGTTTATGCATATTTAAACATCTCAGCTTTTCAAGTCTTATGCTCCGAGTGGAAGTCAGGTTTGGTATGCCCACTAGCTGCAGTGAGGTTCCAAGCTGGTCATTAATGAATTTTTACAATCAGCATCTTTATAATCATTTGTTATTACAAGATAATGCTTATTTGATTGTGACAGATTTTTTTTTTTTAATAGTCACAAACAGTAGAAAATGCTGCTTTACAGGTAATTGTTGTGCATCTGGACTGAGGTTACTGGAAGCTATTTCCGCATGCTCTTTACTTCATTAAGATGGGTGCCAGAAATCGAGGACTGTTGGTGATGTTATTTTTACTTCTTCCTTCAAAAGTAAGTTTCAGTAATATATTTTTTCTCCAGCAATGCTATGATCTTGTGACTAATGGTTGTTTGCTTTTAGATTGTGTTAACCGTTTACTAGTAGAAGTTGAATGCAATCCAAATCCCATTGCAACTTTGCAAGGCATAATATAATATTTGAATGGCTGACAAGGTTAATTATGACATTGGTCTTGAATAACCTGGCTTACTGACTGATAAAAAACTAGTTCATCTTGTAGGAAAAACTATGAATACATTGCTGACATTTCTAGTTGTTATTATATTGATCGAAGAAAAGGAGAAAATTGTAGGCCAGGCATCAGTTTTCCAAATCCAGACTCTTCCTCATTTTGATGAAAATATCCATAGTCGGGATCTAGAACAAAGTCTAGCCTTTGAAGAACTTACTCATGTTATTTGCATATTAGGCAGAAATATTTTTAGCACATATCCACATTGTTTTGGTGGAATTTGATGCAGATAATATCAGTTACTCCTCTGGGCTCCAGTTACCAATTTGGCTGTGACCTTTCACTGTCAGATACAGTCTTGCTCTGGACAGGGCATGACTTGTCTAACTGGACAAGTGACAGTTTCACCTCAAAGTGGGTATTAGATATTTTCACTTTTGATACTCGATATCATCAAATCTTGATGGCATCTTCCTTCTCTGATGTTGATGCTTTCAGTAAAGGTTGCAAAATGGCAAGGCATTTTCTCTGCTACAGTTCTGGGTCAATTAATACAACAAATTAGGTGTACCTTTGCAGGTTCTTCATAGAAATATTTTTCTGCTAGAGTTTTGGGTCAATTAATACAACAAATAAGGTGTATCCTTGTAGATTCTTCAAAGAAACTAGCACTTCTGCATGTATGTACCACATATAAACTTGTTTTAGGTACGCATATTTGAATTGCTAGTGTTTATTTGCCAACAGCAAGTAGGTCTTCTGAAACATTTGTAGTTTAATTTGGCTGCTACCCTGCTAGTGAATTGGACATTAAGGTGCTGTGTTGAACTGATCGACATGTTAAGCACCTCTTTTGGAATCCAGAATCACAACTCCACTTTTTTTTTTGTGCCTGCAGTGTCTCTAAGTCAGGTGTTTTGAATGCTGTTATGTTAAATATTTACATAATATATAGAAGGGAGCCCGAAACAATGATACCTGGATCCTAACATTGAAGCCAACTATTTTTCTATCTATTATTGTGACCTCTGCTTGATTCTTCTGTCTCAGGATTGCAATGTTACAGACTGTCTGTTCTCTCGAGAAAGCCCACACTCAGTTCCTTATGCTTGGTTTCTTTGGTAGTAGAACCAGTACCTATCGTCTGTACTTGATTTCCTCTGCTGAGCAGGTATTGGTTCGGATACAAGCACAATTGCCATATGTTCTCAACGGCCCAAGGGGTTGCGCTTGATTTAGATAAAAGTTGGCAAGTTTTTCCGTTGAGTTATTTCTAATAGTTCCGGTTATTCACATTTTTTCCATCAAAAGCTTTTTTTCCTCCTCTCCCAGCTTGATGAAAGTTAAACTTCTTGCAAGCAATAGTGATGCCTAGCTGTCTGGATGTTTCCAACCTTTAGTATGGACTATCTCCTCCAAACTTTTCAATCTCCAGAATTTTCTTATGTTTCTTCCAAAGTTTGGTGATCGATGACTTTTGAACTTCTACTGTTCCATATTTCCAACTGGTCAGGCATTTGCTTGGGACTTTTGAAGCTTGTAGTGATATGTCTAGTCGCTTATAACAAAGAGTCCAACACACACTTGATCTAGTTTCTCTAAGAAACACACCCTCGGTGCTGTCTTTTGTTAACTTTCCAAAGCTTTTTGATTGGATGGTAATGATCGAGTTGTTTTCATGATAATCTAGAATAGAATTCTTTGATTTCCCCTCTTACCAGATAGCAGGACATATTAATGGATTTTTTGTGACAATATTTTATTGATTGCCAAATTATCTCGATCCGAAGGCATTTATTCCATATTGAGCTCTTTCGTTGATTTCTTTCAACAAGGGAACTTACGGACCGCAGGCAGTTGAAAATCGCTGGCAAACGATAGTGGCCACCTGTGGATCCATTGTGGAAAGAAAACAAATAACGATGCCTTTTTTTTTCCTGAGCGTGATAACTTTTCCACCCTCCTTTCCGTTTGCGGGGAACGTGTGTTCGCAGAGGTAAACATCCAAAATTGCATCTAATCGCTAAATAGAACTCAATGTACAATGACAAATGCAGTTAGGTGGTGGGAACTGGTAAGCCTCGTGTCACGCCCCGGATCCGGATCCGTGACACGGCCGTGCTATTGCCGACTACCATCCACAATAGCATACAGCGTCATACATGGGTAACAGGGTAGTCAAACCAGTCAAACTTTCATATATTAAAGCATTTTTAGTATACATGCTCCGTGGTACAAAATACAGAGCTTCTACATATTTTATGTATACAAAAGTATGTTTGCTTTACTACAAAAGAGAGAAACCCTGATACAAAAGTAAAAAGTCTATGGCAGCTATCAGTGATGAGGATCTAAAAGAGAATGCAAGTAAAATGACATGAGCTACATGGCTCAGTAAGTAATTCTGCATAATCTTATCGGATCAACTATAAATGCTAAACATATTTATGTAGGGTTTGAGAAGCTGACATGTATACTGTTTAACAATTTATCATGATAGACTATTCATATCGAATCAATAATCATGTTATGTATGTTATCAAAATCTTCCTGTAAATATACCCTGTAAGACCGTATACCGGCATGCCGAGGTTTACACCCTTCGATGCTACGGCTGAGTCATTATCGGCCACTGGCGGGGCGAGCTCAGTTATTATATGGCCACTGGTGGGGCGAGCTCAGTTATTCTACGGTCAATGGCGGGGCGAGCTCAGTTACATTCAGCCCGTAGCATCTAAGAGTCCATACATAGTACTTCTTACAAGTGGTATACATAGCTAGAGGCAATTCATCATCTTATTTTATACTTATACCATAATTATATTAACTGCAATCATGATGATGTAGTCCAATTCATCTTGCATGCATAATATTTTAAAATATGCCTAAGCATAGTGTATGCATAATCATAAATTATATGACCAAACATGCCACTCGTATACATAATCCATAATAAGGTTAAGACAAGTTA
>JAOXJJ010001100.1:4318659-4334085 GCA_025769935.1 Phoenix roebelenii | reverse complement strand
TTTCTAGCCAATTTGGTCTTCTAATTAAAACCATAAGCTAAATCCCAAGTTCAATTGGGTTCAATTTTGGGTTTAGGATCAATGTGGGTCATTTGGGCCCGAGTCAGGATCAACCCGAGGTCAATTTGGCCTCAAATTAGTTGAATTGGGCTTGAATTGGGCATGGTTCACATTCAATTGGGTCTACTAGGGCTAACCCAGCTTAATTGGGTTCGTACCTGGTTCAAATTGGCTCAATTGGGCTCAGATTCCACTTACTTCATCATTTGGGTTCGCCCAAACAGATTGGGTTCGGTTCAATTGGGTTCCCTTAACCCATTTTAGCTATTTGGGCCTAACGGGTTTCGGATCCGAAACCGGATCCAACCCGCTAGGCCAACCCGTTGAAGGGCTTCTCGTTTCTTCCAGAGGCTTCGGCCTCTCCTCGCCTCCCGCGCCCCTCTTCCTCCTCCGATCTCCCTCTTTCTCGTCTCTCCGTTGTCCTCACCAAAAGCCTCGCCGCTCCGGCTGAAACCCCCGGTCTCCTCCTCCTCCGGACCCGTTCCTCTTTCCTCGCCACCTTCCGGTTCCTCTCTTTCCTTCCTTCTCTCTCTCTCCTTTCTTCTGACCGAAAGCCATAGCCATTTCGGCCGAGCTCTGGGCCCTTTCCTCCTCCGTCGTTCTCTTCCTCTTCTCCGGCGAAGGGAGGACGATGGTCTCCTTCTCACAGGGAGGGCATCGGACCGCGATCGGCGGCACCCGTGGCCGAGCTCTCGACCTCCCCGGCCGAGCCCGCGGCACCCTCGGCCGCGCCTGAGGCTGATGCCCGCGCCGACGACGCTCACGGCCGCACACGGGTGAATCCCTTCTTCCTCTTTTCTTCTTTTCCTCTCCTCTTCTTCTTCAATCTCCCTTCTCAACCTCCCATATCCTCTCTCGCTCCCAAGCCCTCTCTCTTCTCTCTCTATTCTTCTCCCGTGAACGAAGAAAAATGAGCTTGGGAGAGCCGGGCCACGGCCGGCGACGCTTGGGCCGACGCTCGCGGCTAGCCCTGCTGCCTGCGGTCGAGCCGAGGCCGGCGGCTCCTGCGACGTCTGTGGCCGTTCCCCACGACGCTGGCGACCGCACACAGGTGAGGCTCCCCTCTTCCCTCTCTTCTTTCTTTCTTTCTTTCATTCTTTCTTTTTAATCTACCTATCGTCCCAAGTGGATCGGGAGGGGAAAGGGCAGGAAACAAAGGGTCGAGAGGCTCACCTATTCTGGGGATGAACCGCTCCGACGCCTCCGCTCCGACGCCTGCTCCGGTGCCTCCTGGTTTGCATGGTTGAGAAGCCTCTAAGGAAGCCCTATCTCTTTCTCCCCTTGGCTCCGGGAGCTTCCAGCTGGCGAGCTCTCGTTTTGCATGATCGGGGCCCCTAAGAGCTGGCCCTCCCTCTACCGGCCAGCTGGGGTCCTGTCAACTCCCTCTCTCAGCATAAGGTGGCAACCCTCCCTGGTTGCCACCCCTGGCTCCGGCCCATACAGCAAAATCGGGCCCAACACCCCTAACTGGGCCTCAAAAGTATTGGGCCCAGTTGGTTTTGGGCCCGGACATTACACCTCGACTCAGTCCAATGCTATGCAACAGGTACACACAATGTTCAGGTGATTTTTTTGTGGCTGAAAGATCAACCATTCCTAGCTAAGAGTATTAAAGTACTGAGTGGAGGATTTTTGAAGGTTGATTTGTAGGCAGTTTTAATCGCCTGGGCTCTTAAACTGGTCATCCTATTAGCATATTAGCGTTGCAGGTACATCCAATTGCAGCCCATTCAAAACTCTCCAATCTTTACATTGCATCCAACTGCAGTGCTAAATTATTTCAAGCAAACATGAAGAAAAAAAAAGCTTTAGATGTGCATGCTGTGACATATGAATAATGCTAACGCTTTGATTGGATATGGTTGGTCGGGGCGCTAGACCTGTATGCCTAGGCCGAGCTTTGGACTGTTGGAGCTGTCATGTTGATGGGTTTGGCCGTGTCATGCTATTTGTTCCGTCATGGTTGTGTCACGTTGATGGGTTGCTCAAGCTCCACTCAATCTTTCAGATTTGGTGTTTCAACCTTGGCTTTTGAGCCACCTTAGCTATTTGATTCTCGTGCCGAGCCAGAACTCGAACCTTATTATTATTATTTTTTTGGCAGGCTGACAACTGTTTGAAACTGGCTCGTCCGGCAGGGAATCCGTAAGATGCTGCTTTGTGCTCGGCTCATTTTCTAATCGGACAATCTTGAGCGAACCATCGAGCTCAGACCAAGATGTTTGAAAAGAGCTGACCTTTTCGCTGTGGCGGAGATTGCGGAGTGACGAGAAGAAATAAAACTTGTCTAGCCACGTCAGTCGGACATACATGACATGCCAACTACTGCACTGAAGCAAGCATGATTAGAGTCGTTGGCACGTTGCTGAAAAGTGAAAACAGAGGAGCTCAAGGAGGCAGCCTAGCTCAGTGCCTCCAATTTGATATGTTGCACGGCTCCTGCAGCAGGGGCCATTCCTTTTCAATTGCTCTAGGAGACGGGCCAGTCAGTGCATTGCCTTGATCCACTGCATGCTTTTAAATCCAGAGGAATATAACTATATAACCAGGAAGAAATAACCATCATTTCTAAACTTCCACTAATTAAGTATCCATTTTACCTTGCCCATACTGATAAGGACACGAGGAAACATCGGATTCCATCTTTCTACAGCATATGGAATCTTTGACGGCTGGGCCTCTGGTACTGCACTGTAGCAGCAGAACGAGACAAGATGCTACGAGGACCCACCCACCAACCCTACGGAAGCCCCACTAAGACATGCCTTTTCGGAATCTATAGACCTCCGTTTGAGAGCTGAGATCATCTCATCAGCTCGCTCCTGTTATATCTTGGCCTTGCTATCTCTTTCACCGTCACGGATTGATTGCCGGGATTAAAGGTTTCACGGATGGTAGATACATCCCAATCGTCACTGGGCTATCCTCCTAATTATAGTTGGAATTTTATTCGACTGGACAAAATATCTCGATTTTTCACCTTTTCTTTTCAATTTTCATTAGCTAAATAATTCTTCAAAGTTTATCTGATACGAGAATCATTCAATGACAGATGGATTTAGTGATTTATGAAGTTTGCTATTTTCTCATGTAAGTCCTCATGGATGACAAATGTATGATGCTGTGAGCTACTGGTGGCTATGGTAACGCTGCAAATGCTGTTTCCCGTCTCAAGCTTGCTTTTGCTGGGATAAATAATAAATGTATTAATAAGTTTGCCACAGTTATATTTCTTAAATTTTTATTAGAAATTATCCAAACTCTTCCTTAATGAATTGTCAGTGAATTCTCTGCATATTATATCAATATGGTAAAAAACTAATAATTACACAGGCCATTTCAATATGCTAGTATTTAAATTTTTCTGGGTCCATTTTTATATCCAACAGCGACTACGCATAGATTGCTTTTTCCGAATTGCAAAGGAACCTCAAAAAAACAATTCATAATTTCCCAATAAAACAAGAGGCACACCGGGCTCTACCAACCACCAAGCTACACCAGAAGCCTATGCCTGCTTGTTAGAACAATTTCAAAAGTCTGTTTTAGAAAGGCAGACATGACCTTAGTTAAAAACAAAGATTCTCTCACATACCTAATTATTCAATCTTGCTTCCTATACTCCAGGTCACAAAACACGGAAGTATGTTCTCACAAGCCACTAGTTTAATGATGACAAAACCATGGCTAACCAGCCGCCTGATCTCTGAAGATTAGAAAATGGTTTCAAGTCTCCACGCCTCAGAATTTTACCACTAGAACACAGAAACAATCAACAAGAATAAAAGCTCCAAAGATGCTAATATAGAAACTGAAATCTATTTTGAACGCTGATGCTTTTAAGCAACCCATTTGCAAGGACCAATCATACAGGCACATTTGGTGTTCGACAAGTTTTCACAAAGGACAAGGATTCCACAATAGCTGCAGAAACTGTAACATATCGACAACGATAAGGAGAGAGAATCTTTGGGGGCAAGCGGAAGGAAAATCTCCATGTAAGCTGAAAGTGAGCTGGTAGTCTGTTCGACTTTTGTGGTATATTTCCATGATGGAGCATGCCTAAACTAAGAACCATCAGCTTGGCATTTGAACCTCTACGAGAACCAATTTCCATGTGAGCTGAAGAGAGGGTGAATGGTGCTCATACAGCCACCTGATTTCCCAGATTTTCTCAGCTTCTGGTAGTTGACCTTTCTAAAGTATCACTGACATGCCTCATTGGTGGTCTCTTTTCAGGGTTGAATTGAACGCAAGCCAGAGCTATCTTGAGCACTGTAATAATCTGATCTTCTTTCTCTGGTTCCTTGGCTAAGAAGGGGTCTAATACATCGAGTAGGGGTTTCCTCTCGTCAATACAGAACTGGACCCATCGAACCAAGTCCATTTCTGAATTATCCATTAAGACCACAGGAGACCTCCCAGATATCAATTCCAGCAGAATCACTCCATATGAGTAAACATCCCATTTTTGGGATGGTTTTAGAGTACTAAAGGCTTCAGGAGCTTGATAACTCAGTGCACTGCTCATGATAGGACTAACTGCGACATCAGAGATTTGATTCTGTGGCTTTTCTGTGGACTGCATTGCTGGGGATTCTCCTGCTATGATTGCAAGGCGCCCGAGTCCAAAATCAGATATGCATGCTTCCATTTTCATATCCAGGAGTACATTGTTGGGTTTGAGATCTCCATGGACATACTTCTTGGGGCTGAATTCATGCAAAAAGGCCAAGCCCTTGGCTATCCCCTTCATGATTTTCAGCCTGGCATCCCATGACAATGGTGAAAAATGAGCATTTCCACCCTTTCCTGAAATCAGATGCATAAGAGGACAATGATCAGTACAATCACTCAATCCGCATAAATGGTATATAAAGAAGACATAACACACCTAGTGTTTGTGGTGGTGATGCGCTAACCAGATGACTGAAACAAGATCAATTATAGTTCTAAACCCATGTAACCAAAGAACAAATTTCAATTTCTTATAGCAAAACATGTTTACAGCCTTAGCTTCCAAAACTAATTTATTTATTTACCTATCTATGTTCGATAATCAAGAACTCAAATACAATCGAGTTTACTACATAAATAAATCTTCCCTAACATTAATCATGTATATTTTCTGCAACTCAATCATAGACTTAAGGCTATAAAGTCCTAGCCTTCCTACACCAAGCAAAGCATGTGAATTTAGAGCAAATTAGAGGTCAATATAGTCTGCGTCCTCACCATGAATTGCAGCAGAGAGGGTGCCATTCGGTATGTAATCATATATAAGGAGTTTCTCTTCGATCGACCAATAGTATGCTCTTAGAGCAACAATATTGGGATGCCTGACCTTCGCTATAGCTTCCGCCTCTGTTTGGAATTCTCTGAACCTTTGAGACCCTCCTTCGCCCAACCTTCTCACAGCCAAGATGAGCCCATCCTCCAGCACAACCTTGTACATGAAGCCGATCTCGCTCTTTCCCAAAACAAAAGCAGAAGCCTTTAGAAGCTCATCCAGGTTATAATGCACCCGATGATCTAATGGTATGAGATCAAATTGCTCAACGTTCTCTGACTGCTTCTCTGACTCATCTTTTCTAAAACATGCACATTTCTTGCCACCATTCGAACCCGTATCAGACTTCCCACCTTCTTCCTCACCATTAGAAGAAACTGCCATCCGGTAGCAGCAAAAGAACGCCACCGCCATAAGACCAATTGCGACAACATCGCTCACGACAATCGCAATCACAGCACTTCTACTCAAGCCTCTGTGGTTGCTTTTCTGGCTATTGTTTGCTTCCGACGCCGGAGGTGGGTGATTTTTTGGCAAAGATGGTAAGGTTGAGGGAGAGCTCGCAGGTGTGCCGGAAGAACAGGGATTCTTCAATGGCGTGCCACACAGGCCGGGGTTTCCGATGAATGCTGTCGGTCCTCTGTTCACCAAAGCCCCATTCTGAGGTATTGGACCGCTGAGACTGTTGTATGTGAGATCAATATAGACCTTCTCCGGCAAATTCCCGAGGCTCGCCGGAATAGCACCGGAGAAGAGATTGTGCGAAAGGTCTACTGTGCCCTGAAGGCTGGAGAGGCTGCCGATGTCACTAGGAATCGAACCATTCAATCTATTATAGGAAAGATCGAGCTTTTGCAACCCAGCCAAGTTGCTTCCAAGACCGATTGGGAGAGAATTTGTGAAGTTATTGTGGCTTATGTCAAGGCTTTTCAGCCTCTTGCACTGGAAGAGAGCAATTGGTATCGAATCGTTGAGCGAGTTGTCGGAAAGGTCCAAGTTTTGGAGGTAAGAAAGCTTGCCAATCTCGGGAGGGAGAGGCCCAGACAAGGAATTCCCCGAAAGCACCAAGCTTTGGAGCCCCCGGGCGGCGAAGACACCCGGGGGCAGGCCCCCCTGGACCTTGTTGTTCCTGAGGTTGATGTGCCTGAGGGAAGGGAGGGAACCGAGAGAAGAGGGAAGGGAACCCAAAAGTTTGCTCTTTGGGAGACTTATGGAGACCACCTCTCCTTCCCTACAAGTGATCCCATTCCAAGAGCATGGGTCCAGATCAGAAGAGTTCCAGTTGGCCAGGGATCCTTCTGGGTCCTCCCTTATGGACGCCTTGAATGAGAGAAGGGCAGCACCCTCTTCATTTAAGGCACCCACAGGGGAAAAAAAAAAGGTATTGGACAGCAAAGAGAAGACCCAGAGGGTAGTCACTATGTATGGAACCCCCATGAATGGCGACAGGTGTTGGAAAAGTTGGAAAACAAACCACTTCTCCAATCTCTACAAAGCCTAGAAATGAATACGAAGAAGAAGACGAAAGAAGGACCAGCTCTTGAGCTTACCAACTGTTGTGCTGAGAGCTCTGCGAGAAGAGGGAAAGAAAGGTTGGGGCGAAAAAAAGGGAGGAGATGGAAGAGGAAGAAGGACGGTAGTTGGGCAGACTCCCACCGTACTAAAGTAATCACCTTGGAAGTGTCTCTCTATGGGTCGAGATTTTCCAGAGTGGCAAGGAGTTGGGGGGATACTTGGGACAAATTGAGCGCAATGTTTGCATGTGATGATGGGTCGTCCGAACCGGAGGGTGTGGGGCTGTGGGCCTAATCCCTGTAGCCCGGACCGTTGGAAATGACAGGCTCCGATGGCACGCATCCAAGGAAATCTTTTCCTCTCTCTTACAATTCCTTCCTCCTTGCAGACCCTCCTCCTTTTTCTTTCCCCCCAGCAAGTTTCATCCCTATACGGTGGTCGTGGTCCCACATGCTTTTTGAGTGACGTTTTGACAACACCAAGGACACCGATCAGGCAATTGACGTCTCAGTAAAATAATAATAATAATAATAATTGAGTTTTCTTTCCACCGTACCTGGATGGATGGTTTGAAAGATTGCACACCGGCTAGACTCACTTCAAAGCCTGAACATATAAGACGGATATCTCCAAATCTTATAAGCACATTTTGGATGAAAAATAAAATCGAAGAGAAGTTTGAGCAGTGCGCGCGTGCGTGCGGACTCTAAAATCGGGCAATATCTGGTAGGGGAGCTCCATGTTCTCCTCTCATGTGGCCCCCACATGGGCACTAGATGCCTCACGTGCCTCGCACAGATGGGAGCGTAGCATTTGGTATCAGAGTTGAGGATGGCTCAGTCCGATATGGATGAATGAGAGATCCTATATCGATTAGACTCGTTTCAGAGTCTGGATATATGAGGCGGTGTCTCCAAATCCTGCAGACGTGTTTTGGGTGGAAAACAAAATCGAAAAGGGTTTGAGCGGCACGTGCGGGCCCTAGAACCGGATAATATATGGCAGGAGAGCCCTATGTTCCCCCCTCATGTGGCCTCCATATGGGTACTGCATGTCTCACATGCCCTGTGCAGGCAGGGGCGTGACATGGTTGATGAATTGCTGCATAATGAGTGTCTGCTGGTTTAATTAACGAAGCTATCGGTATATAATAGCTTTATCAATCAAAGCTAATTGAGTTATATTTAAAATCATTATCAGTGATCTGAATTCGAGTTCCATCTGTAAGGTCTTTATCTTTAAAACCGGAAAAATATAACTGTGAATGCGTGTCGGCCTATTCGTTGGCATCATCAGATTGTAGATGAATGGAGCAACTTGGCTGGCTGAATTGATCCAAGTTTGGAGGAGGGTCCAAATGGCCGCATTCCACACGCTCTCCAGTGTTCAAACTGGTACGCAAACAAACAAATATGACTTCCATTCCACCCTTCGATACTCTTCGACTTACAATCACCACGGAGTGATACTTTCCTGCATGAGACCATCCTTGTCAATAACCATCAAAGCTTGTGGGACTACTGGGGTAGATTTATCATCCCAAAGCTGAACTAAATTGACGATTTGAGCAATTCGTAATTTCGTACGACTTGGTGAACGGAATTCTTTTCCCCTAACTTCTTCTTTCAGTTCATCATCCTCAATGGGTTAGCCTGAGTGTGGAGGCAGAATGGCATGCATTGCTTCGGTTGCCGTTTTGGTGCATAAATAGTTCTTACTAGTTAATACTACTGTCTTCCGGTAGAATAGATGAGAGGTCCATATTTTAAGTACAAATTGGTGGAAATCTCGAGAATAATTTGAAAAAAAAGAGAAAGGGAACTCTTTGCCAACTGAATAATTGCATGAAAAAAGCAAGTCTTATGTGAAACTTTGCTCTCTAATATGATTTACAATTGCACAGAGATGTCCACCTTTGTTCTCTTTGTAGCAGGACAGTGTGGAAGATGCCCTGGAAGTAGTCATGTATCTAGTTTCAAGACTAAGCAACTAGCCTTTCCACTATATACCTTGCTGGCATCGGTTGTAAGTATTGGAAAGTTGAACATTCCCTAGCTTTCCACAAAGGCACTTAACTAAAGGCCTACTTGATCTATGAAGGTATGTATCATGAGATACTTGGAACAGAAGCAAAATGAAATGATGGCCCCCTGTTAGAATTGCTCATGCATGTTGTTGCAGGGAAACACACTTTAAGGGTCACGTAAGATGCTACAAGTCATTGCAGAATATATCGAGTAGGTGCATCTCCGAGTAGTTGGACTGTGATAATTAATTTGCTATATGGTAGAGCCTTTACTCACTTTCTCGTAGCAAGAGTTTTTGTTTTTCCCTTCATTTTTTTTGGGTATGTGGTCATCACTTGAGTTTGAAATTGAGGCAATTACCAACTAAGCAAGATCAATTCACTTGTTCTACAGAAGCTTCGTTTGCCTTCCATTGTTATTTAGACCACATAAAGAAGTTCCTTTACATGATATTTTTCTCTCCAAATGCTTCTGTCAAACCCACAGTAATCTTGCAGAAGTCGATCTATTGAGAAAGAACCTCTACCTTTAGCTGCCAAAATAAGCTGATTCAGACTTCTGGTCGCAACCAGAAAAGGATGATTTCACATGAATGTGAGAGTTATGATGTGGCAAACTGCAATAGAATCTAATGGTTGAACCCCTCTTCTATTTGGAGGATGTTCTAGGTTTGAAATTTGGTGAGTGCTTACGCAAAGATTTGACCAGAATAATTTTTTGACAGCACTCCCCACCATCATCAAGGGGCAAAAAAAAAAAACAAAAAAAACAAAAAAAGGAAAAGAAAACCCTCCTTATCAGTCATCATCATTAGAGCCTCGCGTCCAATGGAACTAATTGATGTCATCCTTGGCCTGAGCCTAGTGCATTCAGGCCTAAAATTAGCATCTTGCTTCCATATGAAAGCCTCACTTGGAAAGTCTTTTTTCCCAACCTACCAAAGTTTTTTTAAGACATCCAGTGCGCCTGACATTGTCAAAGGCTGGTGGACCGGCCTACCCGGCATTAAACTTCTTGTTGGGGCTAGATTTGAATAACCGAGTTCTTTGAAGTCCGCAGCCCCACCTCCATCAATTCATTGTGGCAGCAGGACGATTCATGAACTGTCCAAGACAATAGAGATTGTTGTTGGGGAATCCAGCAAGACTTCTCTGCTCGAGTTGGTATACTTCTAAAGAATTTGGCCTCTGTTTGGTGGTTGGATATAGAATAATAGAAATGATTGCATAGAAGCATTTTGATCTAACACAGGAGAGGAACTGATAGGAGTATGGAGCCTTCAAGTCTAGGGGGCTTTTACTTAAAAAAGTGCCTGGGTGGGTCAGAGCAGTTTAAAGTTCCAAATTATAGTAATTCTGATTAATTTCAACATAAGACAGGTTCTGATATATTTTTCAGCTTCAACAGTTCAAAGGTATAGTTAATTGGTTGGTAATCATATTCTTCTAGTCCCATCTGCATGCATGCATGAAGCATCACTAGAGTACAATTATTGGTTCCTCCCTTCAAATTGCTCTATAACAAAGTTTAGCTGATTAAAATGACATCGTGTGGAGCTCTCCCAATCACAATCGTTGTACTTCATGTTGATAGGATTGATTAGGAGACCGGACATCTGATAGAGGAAACTTGAACTGACCAATATTACATTTATGCACTTTGACTTAATCACTTTTTAAATGCTGTATGGATGCAAGGATCAGACTACAATCCAACAACATTACTCTATTCTTTGATTATTGTTGATGGTGATGATCAGAATATATAAAGACCTTCCATATTCGAACTTAGAAGGATAGAATCTTTTTCACTGTCCCTCCTGAAGAGGGATGTTAGCTAGTGGAGCTGAATACAGTTTGTTGCAATTTTAATAAAGTCAGTAGCAAGCAACTATATAAGAATCCATGCAGGCATAAGTTTAGTCCTACATCGGTTTTGCATTGAAAAAATCATAGATATTTATACAAGGTCGAAAAGTTCAAATAACTTCTTTTGCTTAGCTTTTTTGGACGAGCTCTTACATAAAATCAAGCTAACTATACGCAGATTAGTTACTAACTACAACATTGATAGATATAATAATGCTGAAAAGGAAATTCAAGGAGTCTATTTTTCCTAATTGTCAGAAAAGCAGATCTTGATCTGCTGGGCTGTGGCTTTCTCTGCTTTCATTTCTTTTCTCTGTTCGTGGTTGTATGTTGTGTTTGATCTGATCTGACGCTGAACAGCTCTTAAGAAAGGCTGCTCACCTAGTTGTAAATAGTGTTTTCCTTCACCCATAGCTGGGTGGCTATTGCCTCCCTTCCTCTCAAAAAATACTTAAAATTATTGATATTTTGCTTTGATGATATCATTTAAGTCTAAACCCGATGTATGAAGCACATCCCTTTCTCCCCCCTCCGAAATGAGCTATTTCTCATACAGAGTATGTTGGTTGACTTTATGCGAACGACATGCTTGATAAATAAAGAACAAGTATCATATAGAGCATTTCACAGAAAGAGTAGGCTAATAGATCAGAGTCTTCACATGACAAAATTTATCTCAGATTACCCTAACATTCGGTAAACCTCAGCAGCATATACATAAGGAAATAATGTCTGGTTATGACAGCAACATCTGTACATACATTTATCTTCAACCAAAGCCCATCTACTTGGCCTGTCGGTGTAAGACAATATAAAATATATAAATAAATCTACCTCATCCTATGAGCTTAAGCTTTCAGGATAAATGATGATTTCAACATAGTATCAGAGCAGAGATCCTGAGTTCAAACCCTATCTCTGCACTCTTTAACCCCATTATTAAAAATTTCACATGTTGGGCTTACCCATTAAAGAAAAGTTCGGCCTACATGTGAGGAAGAGTATAAACAAATATAAAATATATAAATAAATCTACTTCATCCTATCAGCTTAAGCTTTTAGGACAGTGGTGATTTTAACCGTCGGCGGTCACCAACAAACACATGAGCTCAAATGGTCTTTAAGAAAGCATACAAGAAAAAGCAAGAGAATAGCCTCCTACAGAACGTCAGGTTCATTGCCCTCTTGCAATTGTCCCACCTCAATTAACTTGAGAAAGAAGAGAGAAATAGTGAAAAGCTAGAGTCAGTAAGCAATTGGAAAGACTGAGGGAGAACATGTGAACTTAGACCTGGGTGATCGCTGGGATTTGTAGGTCATCTGCAATGACTGACTGCATCTCTTGACGACCAGTTTCTGCTTGATTTATTGAACTGAAAGATTCAGCCTGCGAACTTTGGTTACGAGCAGCTTGCGTGACCACAGATGCTGGAAATTCTGGTGATGAAGCGAAAGGCATGTAATACCCACGCAATGGTGAACGGTACTGCGGAATGGAGTTTAAGGTGGGCATGGGAAGCAAACTTGTGGCTGGCAATGGAGAAAGGGAGGACAAAAGAGGGGGCCGAATTGAACAAGCGATGCTACTCATTCCCATTCCGAAACCCAGGCTCATGGCATTATATGGTCCCGAAGATGAGAACGGAGGGAATTGAGGTGCGCCCAGGCACTGCACTGCAGCAGGTGACAGAAATGGAGCTTGATACAGAGCGGCTCCTGACATGATCTGGATCCAAAATCATCAATAAGAGCAACAGTTGGGATGACAAATTAGACATTATATTATACCACGACAATGAAAATAAAGTAAAGTTCTTTTTGCCTGAATTTGTTGCTGAAGGGATTTCATGTATGCAATAGCCTCATCCAGCATAGATGCTGTGTCCAACTGCAATTTAGGAACAACTTTAGCTGCATGAATTGTCCTCAAGAAAAAGGAAGCTTCTTGAAATGAAAATTAAAGAACCACACATCGAAGCAGGGTAAAAAAATCATGAATGAAAATCTTAGCCACATATACCAGTTCTTGAGTTCTCAAAATTGAAGAATATTTCAGAAATAACATCATTTTTAGCATGAATATACATAGTTGACCTACTAAAACTGAAAAATTGCTTGGAGCTTCCTTCGTAATAATAAATTGAGCTTAAACCCCACCCCTTATTGCTCTAGTAGGCTTAAAACTTTTTTGAGAGAAAGGGAGGAAGACTTGCCTGTACCATAAGTATCTAGGTCTAGAGAGAAAAAACTAAAACCACAACATCTTACCTTGTGGGAACTGGGTATGAGCTCCTGCAATGCCTTCAATTTTGCTGTTATTTTATCCCTCCGCCTCTGCGCCACGAACGAAGTCATAGAACCACCCAAACAAGAAAATTCTAAAACCACGGACAAACAAAATAGAATCATAATCACTTCCTACCCTCTCTGTTTGGTTGTGCATCTGCGACGTCCGATTCCGTTTCCTTTTCCTCGAAATCTCCCGCTTCCTTTCAACCTCCTAAATTTCAAAAACATTTTATATTCTCCCACTTTTCATCAAAGAAGCTATTTTCTTGGTAAAAAAAAAAGAAGTGTTTTTGCTTTTTTTTACTTGACTCGGGCCGCTGCGAGGGTCCTCCAAGCCCATGGCGTCGCTCTTGGTCCCGCTCGAACTCCCCTTCTCGAACTCTCCCGAGCTCTCCCCCTCCTCCCCCACGCCGACCGCCCCGGAGGTGGCGGTGGCGTGCAGAGAGAGGTGGGCGTCGCCGACGGGAGACAGGGGGCCGAGGATTTCGGCGACGTAGTCCATATCGGAGGACACGATCAGAGCCGACGGTTGCCGGGGAATGGCGTCATCGTCGTCCTCTCCGGCCTCCTGAAAGCCCCACGGAGACGAGCTCCGGTTCGTCATATCCCTTCTCTACAGTAGAACAAGAAGAGGCTAAGGCTAAAGCCTTTGGGAGTTGAAACAGAGGGGTACAGCAAGTACTGGTAGCCCGTGTGGTGCTCGGAGTAGTAATGTAAGGTTACGGTGGTATGCCATTTCCGGCACGCCACGCGTGGACTTGTGCATGGTGTAGGAGGAGATAGAGAGGCGGCGCGGTAAAACGTAACGGGCGACGGGTGGGGACTTGGGCGAGGGCGGCGGGGGGGTCGGTGTTTTGCTTATGTGTCGCGAAGGAGGGTCGGGAAACCGTCATGCCTCGCGGGCAGCCAACCGGGCGACGACGGTTGGATTTTGGGGTGCGGAAATAGCAGTTCCCCCTTCTTTTGTGGAGCTGACACGAAGCAGGTTACTTGGCGGCTCGTTTTCAACCGTTTTATATCCCCGTTTTACTCGGCGGCTCATGGCATAGCCCTCATCTCGCAACTGTAGCTGAAGCCAAGTTTCTGTGAATCCTTCTCTTTTATCATCAATCTAAAAGGAACCTCATAGAAGTTCTCTCTCGTAGTGTATTATTGTCTCTGTTACCATACTCCAAAGCATCATTCTTTTTCCTATTGTGCCAATTGTATGCCCATTCTTTCCCTATGGGCAGTTCAGCTTCAGCTCGAAACAGAGCAATAAGATAAGCGCAGCTGAAATTATCATATAAATTTATTTAATAATTGTTGTGGGGGTGCTCGAATTTAGTCCCACATCGATCGTGTAGCGGAAAGGTTTGTGCCATATAATGGAGGGCTCAATCACCCTTTCCTCAGGAGGCGCCTTTTGTGGGGCAAAATCGTGAGGGATCGTCAGTCTCCCCCCGGCTGCGCTGGACGCATCGGACCGGAGCAGCCCAAAACGGACAATACCTTCTGGGGGACGCTCTCTCTTTCGCTGTTCGGCTCGGTGTGGGGCTATGCTGGTGACGGGGTGCAAATCCCGCATCAGATGGCGCACCAGGAAGGGCCCCCTAACCCTGCACAGGACCTTCCCGCTGGGGGGCTGTGTTGTGGGGGGGTGCTCGAATTTAGTCCCACGTCGACTTTGTAGGAGAAAGGTCTGTGCCATATAATGAGGGGCTCAATCACCCTTTCCTCAGGAGGCGCCTTTTGTGGGGCAAAACCGTGAGGGATCGTTAGTCTCCCCCTGGCTGCGCTGGACGCGTCGGGCCGGAGCAGCCTAAAGCGGACAATACCTTTTGGAGGACGTTCTCTCTTTCGCTGCTCGGCTCGGTGTGGAGCTATACTGGTGACGGGATGCAAATCCCTCATCAATAATGAAGTTAAAAATTGCGGAGACAGGATTCGAACTCAGGATCCTTGCTCTAATATCTTTGCGCTAATAGGATGAAGTAGATTTATTTATATATTTTATATTTTCTTACAAGGAAGCATAGGAATTGCTTCACATCCATGAATCTCTTTACGTGGATCTCACACACCTGGTACTAGTTATAATATGGGATTTACCTGATTCCAATAAGCTCGGGTGTCAAAACGCATTAGAGCACCAGTCATTTGCTATTTAACCAGGTATTCTGGCTAGGTTTTCTACATTTTTCACCTACCAAATCTTTCTTTGATCAAGAGCTATTGATTCCCTTTAGTTCCCTTTAATTCTATCAGATATGTTGATGAAGTTTGAGATAAAAGGGATTTCTGTAACAACCCAGAACCTCACCCAAAATGGCTAGCCGGAAGGTATTATTTGGGTTCCTTGATCCTGTATAAGTATCCAAGATCTACCCAGCGAATA
>JAOXJJ010001100.1:4297220-4308697 GCA_025769935.1 Phoenix roebelenii | reverse complement strand
TTACCAACCGCTGAGTTTGCATATAATAGTTCGGTCAATAGGACCTTAGGCATGAGTCCCTTCGAAGTGGTGAATGGATATAAACCTAAGCAACCCATAGACTTGATTTCCATATCTCATCAACATAGAGTCTTTGAGTCTGCACAATCATTTGCTTCACACATGCATTCATTGCATAGGAAATCAGCAAACGTATTCATTCTAATAACTTAAAATATAAATTCCTTACTGATTTACACAGAAGTTATAAAGAATTGAATGTAGGCGATTATGTCATGGTAAGAATTAGACCTGAACGACTCCCTTCAAAAATGTTCAAAAAGTTGCAATCTCGTATTGCGGGACCGTTCAAAGTCCTAAAGAAAATCAGTTTGAATGCTTATGTTGTAGATCTTCCTGAAGACTATGGGATTAGTGTGATATTTAATATTGAAGATTTAGTCCCATACAAGAAGTCAACATTCATTCCTTCTGATCCTTTTGTTGATACACTCGCCTTTGTTGATCACCTTGACCTATCACCTGCTATTGAGCCTCCACCTTCAAAGTTTCATGCACGCAGAGAACACATAGAACAAATATTAGATGAGCAGGTTATATCTACCAGGAGAGAAAGTTACCAACGTTGCCTTGTTCGGTGGAAAGATCGACCTGAATCGGATGTGACGTGGATTTTGAGACCCGAGTTGCAGCGCTTTGACCCTGACCTTCTGAAGCAGTACGACAGCCGGTCAGACCTGCATTCGACAGGGTCGAGTTCTTCCCACCCTGGAGGAGTTGATGGGGACATCGGAGCTGATTATGTCCCCACTTAGTCCACCATTTTATTTTCATATTTGTTTTATGGGCTTGTTCGCATTTTAGGATTTATTTGTGTATTTTGGGTTCATTGGGAATTATTTTGTATAAGGGAGGTTTTATTTTAATTGTTCTTATTTGGGCCCTATTTATAGGGAACTTTTATGTTGATTAGGGTTAATGAAAGATTAAGAAATCCTTTTTCCTCACGTTTTCCTCTTCTCTCTCCTCTCTCTCCTTCTCCCTCCTCTCTTCTTTCTGTCGATCTCCCTCTCTTCTTCTCCTCCTGTTCTTCTTTCTTCCTCTTCTGTTTCCCATTGCAACACCACAACAGACGCCAAAGTTGGACCCTCGCCGCAGCCGATTTCCCCGTGCTTGGTGCGGCATCAACAGCTTTTGTCAAGTCTTATTTGATAGGATAAGATTCATGGGATATCTTGGATGATTTCAAAATGATACCAACAGATCCCCTCAACAATAAGGTTGTGAAGAAAGTTGAAGAAAGCATAAACAAAAGTTGAAGAAAGCATTGGATATTTTTGCGGGTATCCATTCAAGTTCTAGTGAGGTAAGACATTACAAACAAAAATTTTCTAAAGAGTAGATTTTAATTCTAGGCTTCTCTAAAAATTTGGAAGCAGAACAAAATTACTTTAAAGAGAAAGATTTGAAGCGAGAGGAGCTTGATCACATGGATGCTATATCAAGTTTAGATGAGATCATGATTGAAGAATCAGTTAAAGAGTCAAAGGATGTTACAGTTGATCCAGTTGTAGAAATTTATAGTGAGAAACCAATTCATGTAGAAGAGTCTATTATTGAAGCTATCCAAAATATGGATATTTCTTGTGGCGATTTAGCAATCTATAAGGATGAAGAGATGATTAATTTTGAAATAGTTTGAGCTCAAGCAACAAGAAGATATGCTTGGTGGAAATGATTCATGTTGTGTCTTGACATTTGATAATATTTTTGGTGCATCATTTATGAAGCTACTTCAAAGTTCGAGCTGTTAGAAGATTCTATGCATAAGAATTTGATTTCATATATAGAAGCTAAATACTTGAAGCTACTCAAGTGGAGGTAATGGTCGATGCTCATAGTGATTACAATTGGCAACTTGATGTTCATTAGCGTAAGTTGGACATTTTATAAAATCTCGGTACAGAGTACGAAATGATGAAGTAATTATCCGAGCCAATAAAGAAGATCTATTATTTAATTAATTTGATAAGTTATTGTATATTGTTCTTGCTATAGCAATATTGGTAATAGCTTTTATGCCGTTGCACAATATCGATAAGTTCAATGCCATCGGCAGAGATTTTGCAATAAGGACGAGTGTTGAGTTTCATTGCCAAGTCCTAATCCTATTAGAATTTCTATTCGGTTGGCCATTAATTTTAACGATTTTAGGATTCAGATCCATGTTAAGTTAGGTTGAGCCTTAGGCTTAATATATTTGGGTTTGTTTGTTTAGTTAGAGTGGATAATAATATTTTTTATCTTGTAGAGGGAGAGAGATTGTGGTTTTATAAATAGAGAGAGAGAGTTACGTGAAGAGTTGCAGAAAATTCCTTTTGGCAAAGTGAAGCATCTTGGAGAGACATAAGGCTTCTTTGTAAGAGAAAGTCAAACCCTCTGTTTTGGCCTTTTTTTTCTTTTTGAATAAATTTATTTTTGTTTCAAAATTTTTCTCCACTATTATTTTCTTCTTGCAATTCCGTGCAAATATTTTTTTTTTGTGTTTGGTGTTTATTTTGGATCTTGGGTCAATATGGTCAATCTACTCGGGATAGTGTACCATTCTATACTAGAACACCTATCCAAGTATCCTACATCTATTTCTAAAAATAATAATTCCGACATCTATCTTTAAAATGAGAAGCATATTTTTAAATAATTTTAACCACCTATGTACATATGTATCTATGTATGTGTGGGCGTGTATGGATGTACATAATCATATGCATCCGTTAAGAACTTCTTAAAGAGAGGTGTATTCAACATACATGCAATCTAGTTAATCATGGTCCAAATTGATGCTTAAAATGGCACTCAACTTGCAAGATGTCACCTTCCTTGTGTTGAGCTAAAATTATTCTTGTCAATTGTTTATTGATTAGAGTATGGTTTCTATTAGTTTATTTCAATATCCCAACTAGATTATGAGCGGGTCACGAGTTTAGAAAGCAACTAGAGTTCTTGGTATAGCTATTGATCTTGTCAGAGTAATGGTAGAGCTTACATCGGGAGCATGTATACAATGTGGCATGGATGTGACCTTGCATCTTTGTTTGGGATGACTTTGAGGTTAATAGAGGGACATGCTTGGCATGGCTTTAGGATCCATTGTGGGATAATTGTATTATAGTTCGATGATGACCTAAGTTTCTGAACCCTAAGTTGTTCCAAATTATTATAATCTAATATCATCAATAAGGGGAGGGATGTAATAGATGGGGTTAGATTTTGATGTTACTTGACTCCTACATTACTTCATCTGTATCAACTCAATTGATATTAAAATAAATGGGCCTCTTTTGTTTGGAAAAATATGTTCACCCACGCAATTGGAAGAACCAATGTCTTCAAGGGATGCGATGCTTAACTATTTTCACTATACAATAGTTATTTTTCATGAAAAGAAAAAAAAATTAACTAATTAGACACTACCCTCCAACCAAACACTATAATTTCTACATAGCAACATTAATAATGAACTAAATTAATATTAGTGCGTAATACATAAATGTGTCTATCTTGATTAAGAGCAGTGGAGGTGGCATAAAGATCAAACAGGAGATGCAGTGGCTGTCGTCCAATGTATATGAGGATTCAGCCTCTATTGTCTCATCGAAATGTTAGTGGAGCTAAGTTATCATTGTGGTATCGAAACTTTATCCATGACCCTTGATGGAAGCCGTCAACCATGATCCATTGCGATAATAGCGAGACCTTGAAACCATTTTGTGAACTTGCCATATAGTACTAATAATAGTAGTATATAGCAGTTTTTCTCTTTTCTTTGATCTATAGATTTTTTTTATTTATTGATATATTTATGCTTTTTATTTTTATTGCATATTTATTGATAATATTTATATTTTTACTATTTATCTATCTTACTAATTAATATATATTTTTATTTTTTATTTAATAATTTTATATAAATTATAATTATTCTGTTAAATATTTTGCGATCTTGAAACTTTTTAATTCCCACCTCCCTCGCGGAGGCTGTGATGTTCTTATTTCAAATGGAAAAGGGGTCAGCTATGGTACTCTTTTATATTGTTTTATAAAACGGGGGGAGACATCTTGGTTTTAGGAAAATTTGCCAGCAGCCAGTTAAAACCACCCTGTTACGAACTTCCTTTTTTTATTAATTTCTCTGAAAAAAGATATTATAATAATTTGTTCTCTGACTTGGCTGAATCAAGTCAGACCGAAATCTGGCTCGGGCCAGCTTCCCCTTTTTTAATTTTGTCTAAAACAAAAATATTTTAATATGTTTTCCATCGCCCCACCTTCCGCCCTCCATCCTGACTGCACCCTATTCACATAATCACATGCCTCCTCCGTTCTCCATCTGCCTCCCCTTGATCTCCATCCATCTCCACGCTGATCGGCCTTATCTTTTCCTTGCTCCGGACACGTCGAGATGGGATCGTGGAGCGGCTCTAGGCAGCTTGGCCGGGGCGGCGGATCGGTGCCGGAATTGCGCTCCCGGCGCCGCAGCAGAGTGAAAGGTGGCCGGCAGCTTGTCAGCAAGGGGAGTGGAGGGGAAAGGGAGTAGTAGCTCCGCGGACGGGAAGCGGGCGGTGACGGCGTCCTTGCCGTCGACGAACGGACAGGAAAAAGAAGAAAAGGAGTGAGAAGAAGAAGACGATGATGACCACCCGATCAATGGTTGCCGTGCCAGCTTCGTCGGCAGCTTTCACTGGCTGAAGGGAGAGAAGCCGGTTCCGAGAAAAACCCCAAAAGGGCGTTTGACGTTGGTGATCACATCAGGATCAAAGATGCTGCGGGCGGAAGTAACCAGATCACCATATTTGGTTGTACTATTATGATCGTAGTGATTCTATATCACCTTCACCTCTCAAATTACTGCTCAACCTAATAAGGGGATGCTTGTTCTTATGACAAAACTCTTTTAATCTAACCAAAAAAAATATTAATATACTATTAATATATTATATCAATATATGATATAATATAATATTAATTATATTAGTATTATATTAGTATTATATTAGTATTTAATAATAATTTTTAATTATAGTAAAAATATATTAGTGTACTTTATATTAAATGTAACAAAAGTATTAATATCTTATATCTATTTGTCTTTTTTTATTCAAAATAAATATTAATATTTAAAAATATATTATAAATATAAATAAATATATTAATTTTGAATAATAATTAATATATTTTATAGGATTAATAATTTTTAGGGCTATTAAATCGGTGATCTAAGATCTTATTTGGGTCAACGAGCGCTGCCCTATCTTTAAATTATTTACCTAACCTGCCATCCGTTTCGATTTCAAATCATCCACATGGTTCCACTTATTTACCGCTCTGCTGGTTAAAATCTGTTGCCCTGGGGTAAATCACTGTCGTCCGAAAGGATAAAAACATCCTTTAAACTGCTTTGGCAAACGCAAATGGGAAGGGATGCTCATCACTCCTCTTTCTTTTCTTTTCTTTTTTTTTTTATTTTATTTTTTTTTACGCATCGGCAGCTCATACTAGTCTCACTTGGGCACTACCTACAGGTCAAGAAACAAAATACTCTTCAAAGATAGAGGAAAAAATATAAAGCGAGACTAGAAAATTTTTTAGAATGATGAGCGATAAAGAAAGTGATTCAGTCAGCAGCTCTCTTTGTCTTCCAAAATATATGCATAATTTGAAAGACGTCACACTCCTATATTAGCCATCTAAAAATAGGTGGTTGATCACCTTCCGCTTCTTTTGTGGAATTTACTTAATCATTTTTATTGAGTTTTTTTTTATAATAATGCATGGGGCCTCTCGCGTAGGAGAGACCCTTTGGGATAGCTCTAAATTCTGCCTTCAAAACTGATGCTCGGAGATGCATCGTTCTTCCACTGTAATTAGTTTGAACTCGTGATTCCTAATGTGAAAGGTAACACCCGTTTCTCCTCCCACCGCATCACGTCCTTTCACCCCTTTGTCCCATATGGGCAGGCAGCTGCCGAGGTGGGCGAACCTCCAGAAACATCCGAAACAAAAACAAGCACGCAGCGACGATGAAACAAGCCAGAATGCGTCGATGGTGTCCCCACCCCACCACCCTCCTCTCCTTCCCCTCAGTTACTTTTCAAATAATTTCTTTGGAGCATGATTCGTCCCACGACGAGGATCCCATCTCCAACCCCTTTGTGAAACCCACCGCCCGTCCTTTTCGCCCTCCCACTCCCTGCCAATCATGGATCCATTCCGCTCTTCCACTCTCTGCTCCTTCGCCCCTTCCCGTCTCTTTATGAGCACTCCTTCTGAAAGACTCCTCTCCCGATTCCCCAAACCCTTCCGCCGTAATTCCGTTTTCGTCTTCGCCGGCACTTCCACCCGCCGGCCGTCCCCCTCCGTCCCCATGACCTTCGGATTCGACACCCTCAAGGAGACCTTCTCCGTCGACGTCAGCCGCGCCGAGGGGCGGCCCCTCGACGTCCCCCTCATCGCGCCCTTCACCATCGCCTCCTCGCGGCTCGACGCCGTCGGGAACGTCGCCGTCCGGGTGGAGCTCCGCAACGGCTCCGTCGGCTGGGGAGAGGCCCCCGTGCTGCCCTCCGTCACCGCCGAGGACCAGCCCGCCGCCCTCGCCGCAGCTGGCGACGCCTGCGGCCTCCTCGTCCGCAGCCCGGCGATGACGCTCGGTGCCCTGCTCTTCGAGGTCGCCCGAGTCCTCCCCGGCCATGAATTCGCTTCGGTAAATCATGAGTTCTCTGCTATCTAGGACATTCGATGTGATTTTTATGTTATTGATCCATATACAGTTGTATGTCTCTTGATTAAAGGTTAGAGCTGGAGTCGAGATGGCACTGATCGATGCGGTTGCTAATAGCATTCGCATACCTCTTTGGAGATTGTTTGGCGGAGTATCAAATTCCTTAACTACAGATATAACAGTTCAGTTTGCTCCTTACCCTTCTGATCCCTTTTTTCAACTATTTTTCATCTTGATGTTATTATGTCTCAAGCATTTTGATCGAACATGGTAGATTCCGATTGTATCCCCAAATGAAGCTGCCGAGTTGGCTGCGAAATATTGTAAACAAGGGTTTAGCACATTGAAGCTGAAGGTGGGGAAAGATTTGAGTTCGGACATCGAAGTTCTAAAGTCCATAAGATCAGTTCATCCTGATTGCTCTTTTATTTTGGATGCAAATGAAGGCTATACAGCTCAACAAGCAATTGAAGTTCTTGATAAACTCCATGGTAGGTAGTACTTACAAAATAAATGGGTATGCATGTGCGTTAGTATGCATGTGTCCATGTGATTCTCGATGCTGCCGCGTGCTTAGATAAATGTGGTGTTTGTAGACTTGCCCCTGAAAAATATTTGTTTTTTCATAAAGTTCTCTTTCTTGTTCGAGTTACAATATGTTGATACAATGTATTATACTGCTGTCATATTTTTTATTCTTTGAGCACCGACTGATCGAACCAAAAGTTACCTTCATGTCTGTTTTAATTCCAGAAATGGGGGTTGTTCCTATTCTATTTGAGCAACCTGTTCACAGAGATGACTGGGAGGGTCTCCATCATGTTAGTCATGTTGCAAAGGACAAATATGGCGTATCTGTTGCTGCAGATGAAAGTTGTAGGGGTTTACATGACGCACAGAGAATCATACAAGGAAATCTTGCTCATGTCATCAATATTAAGCTGGCCAAACTAGGGGTTCTTGGGGCTCTTGAGATAATTGATGCTGCAAGAAAAGCAGGTCTTGCACTTATGATTGGTGGTATGGTTGAAACAAGACTTGCCATGGGCTTTGCTGGTCATCTGGCTGCTGGTCTTGGTTGTTTCAGGTAAACCTATTGTATTGTCTATCTTCTTTTCTCAGAGAGAGTGAAATGTTTAAATATCTTCATTCAACTTTCTTAGCTGAGATATCATGATGTTGTGATATCATGTCATCCATTTAATTGTACCTTGGTTGTATGTATAATGCAGTTTTGTTGATCTTGACACACCTCTTCTTTTGTCTGAGGATCCAGTAATTGGCGGATATGAAGGTATATTCTTTCAGCCTTGAGTCATCCTAAAATTTTACACAGCCTAACAGCTCATGTGGGTTTTGATCCTATGAGCCTTTTATTTCTTTCTGTTGATACACTGGGAAAACTCTGTGATCTTTGAGTCTTATGATACAATTAAACATTGATTATGCATTGCTTTTTTCATATGATTAGTTTCTGGTGCTGTCTACAAGTTCACCAATGCCAGGGGCCATGGTGGTTTTCTTCATTGGGACAATATTGCTTGGTGAGTCATATTTCTACTTTCGAATGATAAACTGATTTCATGTTATGGAAGGTCGTTGAGATAATAAACTTCGTGCTGCAGCTTCCATATCATAAATCTCGTTTATGTTTGAGGATGTAAAGCTGCTGCTTTTTTCTTGCTTGCTTATCTTAGTACAGTCAATAAATTATAGTTTCAAATGTTTAATCCGAAGAAATGTACTGTGCAGCTAATTGCACAAATGGAACCAAATTGAGGTAATATCTAGGAAATAATAACTTGTAATCTGTGTTGCTTTTTGTTGGAAAAGAATTCATTGCTGGGTATATTATATACCTTACGTAACAAAATAAAAAAGGACTATATGGTGAGGAAAAGATAGTATGCTTGCAATCTGAAGTCTCTGTGGATTGGATAACCTATTAATTGAGGACTCCAGAGATAGGGAAAAGACATACTTATATATACTAAATAAGAGATTGTTGGGAGCTTAAACTTTAGCTATTTACAATCATGATAACGTTGATTTATGGGTTATTATACAATGAAAAGGCACTTCCCGAGCAGGAAAGTTAATGACATAGTGTGATGATAGGCTGATGGTGTGAACTTTATTGGTTATCATATAGCTAGATGTGAGGCTTGGCCCAATTGACTCAACCCAGTCAAGTCGAGTTGACCTGGCTTGGTTGGGCTGCGACAGCTTGACCGTGAGCGACTCCGCCAGAACCCTTGCCTCCTTTCATCTCTTTCAGGTACCACTGCTGTCTAGTGGTTTTCCACTGCCAAATAGGGAAGGCGAGCATGAGAAGATTGTGGAAAATCGTCGGCCTTCTTTCTATTTCTTTCCCTCTTCCTTGTTTCCATGGCCAACATCCCGATCTCCTCCTTTCTCCTCTATATCTCTCTCCCCCCTAGATTTTCGCCATCTCCCTGTTCCTTTTGTGCAGTAGAAACCTTCCTTGTGGCGCTTAGTAGGGCGACCGGCAACGTCCCTTTTTTCTCCTCTAGAATCCAAGCCAATAAGGTCTTCTTTCCCAATTTCAGAAGTAAGAGATCCTCCCTTTTTCCTTCTTTTTCTGCCCTTTAGACCGCCCCCTCGTCAGGGGCTTGTGAAGTGGCCATGCTTGATGGATCCACGGTCCATTGGTGATCGGCTTGAGACCAAGTCCCCCGGCCCTTGCCACCATGGCTTCGATCAGGGCAACCCTATTGTTAGATATCGAGCTTTGGGCGGCTCGTTCCGTTGGTTTTTCTTCCACCTGACCACCACTTTTGATGCCGGCCTCCCTATCCACCGCATGGTCGAGCAAACCCCTTCTCATAACCGCTTTTGCATGGTTGAGACCTCTATCTATGAGCATTGGACGTCCTCAGCACCTCCTTGCCTTTGTATTTTCTCCTTTGGGACCACTCGATCCGGCCCTCCGCCACGGTTTTGATCACTATCAGCGGCTTCTTCTCTCTCGAGCATTGGAGACCGATGAGGTAGGCCTTTGCCTACCTTGCGGCAGTGCCAAGGGTCGCAAAGAAGAAGGGCCTTTGATCACTCTATCTCATTCTTCTTACCGTTTCTTCTCTCCCTTCTCTTGATGCTATCCCTTCCATTAAATTTCTAGTGATCAACCTTGATCTAGATCCAATGGATCTCTCCACTTAGATCAGACCGTTGCATCAACTTATGGGCTTGCACTTAGATCTGACCATTTTATAGGGGTCGAATACTGTTACTTGGCTAGTCTTGTTTTCACTGGCTTTTGTCTCTAATTTTGCGATAGCAATCTTGTAGGTGATCAAGTGTTTGTGTAGGAAACGATCTAGCGTGGGTCTGCTAGGATCTTTGATTTTGGTAAATTCCAAAGGCTTCTCATTTGATTTTGGTTAAATTGATCTAAATTAGTGAGAATTTGGATACTTAGGATTTAGGGTCAATTTCAGATTAGACACCATAAATTATGATAATTATTAACATTGGGGCTTATTGGAAATTTTAGGTTATATCTGCTTTGGTAGGCATCTTTGGCTTGGCGGTCGGGTTAGGTAAGAATTCCTCTTGCATGTTCTTCTGTTAGGTAAAATTATAAGTATGTTTTGTATCAAGTATTTTATGGCATGCATTATGACAATCACATTTAATAGCATAATTTGATTAAATGGATTAAAATGTAGCATGAGATATAGATTAATTAAAAAGGGTATCGGACTAGCCATGTTGGTGGTGGACAACTAGCCACAGGCAGGAACGTGGTAAGTTAATAGCCAGCCATGTGAAGAACATGACATGTGGATAGCCAGCCATAGGCAGGAATATGGTACGTGAGTAGTCAGTCATGGGCAGGAACATGACGTGATTCACAGGTCATAAGCAGGAGCATGGCATGCCTAGTCCAATACCGAAAAGATGATTAGACATCCTAGGATCATTGTCTCACTTGGAATAATTGATGAAAAAACACTTAACTAAAAATGCAGCTTAGATAATTACTACTGTGAGTATATTTTAATGCATATTTGGTTTATCCAATGGCAACCATAGTTTAATTATTGCTCATTTGACGATATATACATATCATGACTTTATGCTTGATAATTTCAATCGCTATGTTAAATATTTTACGTATATCATTGCATTATACATATTGGTGTACCTGCATAAGGGATTTCTTATTGAGCTAGTGAGCTCATATCAAGTCTCTTGATTCTTTTTCTCTTCAGAGCCTCAGGACTCTCATCTCTCGATTGAAGTTGGATCTGCTAGAGAGAGATAAAAGAAGAAATAAATGTATCTGATGCCACTGGATCAATATGTAGTCAGAATCTTTATTATTATTGAGTTCAATGGTTCTATTCTAGAATGAGTTTTTTGTTGCGAAAAATGCCCAGCAGGCCTAGCATATTCTCTTGGTCCTTGCTTTAGGAAGCATCGGCTGTGTCACATGGCCGACCCTACGTGATAGGTGTGGGCCATGACACTATAAGTCATTTCTTGGATACTGTCTCTATCTAAGATAACATGACTTCATCCTATATTTTCATGATGTGGTTAAGAGAGGTTCTGCTCATAGCCAAACAGTGGTATTGTCTCAGACATAGATTAATCTTGTCTGTTAGGCACAATAAGAAAAGGGGCAAGGTTTACTGAGAAAAATCCTGTGGTGATTGAGAATAAATCACTA
>JAOXJJ010001100.1:4260306-4290046 GCA_025769935.1 Phoenix roebelenii | reverse complement strand
ATATGGAAATCATATTCCTATGGGAATACAACTTTCTTATATCTCTCCTTTGAAAACTCCAATCAAATAAGAGGCATCTCATTACTTTTTTTTTTACCACACTTTCTCCCTTTCTTTTCCTGTGAACCAAACTAGCCCTGAGGGATTTGAGATATATCATAAGAGTATTGACTCTGAAAATTTAATGCATTCATAAAAGAACACGGTTAGCAATATTTTCATTTTTGATCATGAACCTCGGGAAGTCTGTTTGAGACTGGATCTCTCGTAACCTCTATTTTTCTTTTTTTTGAATATCAAGTCAGGAAGAACCCAGGAAGGTTCAAATCCAAGTCAATGATACCAACCAACAGCTACTTCATTGATTGGACTATTTTTTTAATTTTTTTTATGTATACTTTTCTAAATATATAACACTTTTGTAAAATTACTATATATATATATATTCATATATACCTGCACTATCCAATTTTGTCAAAACAATAAACGGCCTAGTACTACAATGATTGAATATCCTTATGGATAGCTATGCAAAAAAAAAAAGTAATTTTTCATATTTAGAAGAAAATATATTCAAAAAAAATTATTAAAAAAATCAAAACTCGATTAAAACTTGCTTAGTCTTTTATGATTTAGATAGATCGCCAAGTCAAAAAAGACTGAGCCACATTATCATTTTTTTTAAGATCATGATTCGGTTAAGTTGGAATATTAGATGATCATTTTGGTAATGCTATTCTCTATTTTATTTTGATATAATCATAATTATTGAATTTATGATATTTATATATTCTTTATTATTTTTAAAAGATTAAATTATATCAAATTAAAATTAAATATAGATGCTTAGACTAGTAAACTATTTTGTAGTGATTTGTAAATGTTGAGTTGTTGTTTATTTTTGAAGCGAGAATTTTGTAAAATTAACATAATTTATTTTATAAGAGTTGATATTAACATGAGATCATATAACATGATAATATTAATCTTTTTTTGCCACCTTTTTTTAATAAGAATAATTAAATTATTTTTACTCAATTTTAATCATTTTTAATTATTTTTTAAGTATATATCCTTCTAAATATGCGTAAATACATGAATACCCCTACAAAGTTTTTATTTGCATGTGTAATTATGTATCCTATAAAGTTTTCTTTTTGTGTGTCTACCTATAAGGATATTTCGGTCATTTTAAATTTAAATCGTTTATTTTTTTAACGGCGTTAGATGATACGGGTACACACATATATATAAAAAAAGAAGGGTATACATATAAAATATGTATTTTATGAGGGTATATATATATATATGTAAATAACAATTTTACAAAGGTAGTTTTATAATTTTGTATATTTTGGAGGGTATACATGAAAAAAAAACTTTTTTTTTATAGAAAAAGATTGGACAAAAATCCGTCAATTCATTAGTTATAATAACCCAGGACCTCACCTAAAATGGCTAGCCGGAAGGTATTATTTGGGTTCCTTGATTTTGTATAAGTACCCAAGATCTACCCAGCGAATAACCGATGTGGAACTAAACACACGCCCGCACGGGTCCTCACATACTCCCCCGTTCAAGCCCTAACGTTCTCGTCAGGCTAAGGGTTCAAATCCATTCAAATCTAATCACAAACACCACGATCAGCCCGTGGTCAGGCCTAATAGATTCGTGCTGCAATGTCCCCTAGTCCACATAGGTTATGGGCCGGGTTCGCTCTGATATCATTTGTAACAACCCAGGACCTCATCCAAAATGGCTAGCCAGAAAGTATTATTGGATTCCTTGATCCTGTATAAGTACCCAAGATCTACCCAACGAATAACCAATGTGGGACTAAACGCACGCCCGCATGGGTCCTCACATTAGTAACTGCATTAGTTACTGTCTTCTTAAACATATTGCAGCCATGCTTTTACTTGCATGCATAAGAAAATCTCTTAGCAAGGATTTGGAGTTTTTTCTGGGATTAAAAAAAAGTTATAGGATGGAAGGATGAAATTGGCCACTTGTGTAAGGGATGAGTGAAGGTAAATGAATGGCACGAACGAACGCATTACTACTTGATGGAATAAGCATCTGTACTACTATCTTTCTGTAAAACGGTCAGGAATTCTTGTAATATATTTGAACAAGTGATTAAACAACCTTTCTTTAAAAAAAAAATGATCAATTCTATGCAGTCAAGATCTTAAAAAAAAATACAAATTATTTTAGTTAGGGAATGCAAACGAGCCATGCTAAAGCCGAATATCAGGTGGCACAGGTTTGGCTGGAGCTCATGCTGAGATTAACATGAATTGCTCAAACTTGATTAGGTGAAGTTTTGAGAGGAGCTTCGGTTTTGAAAGAGCCTGTTATCATTCTCTTTCATATATGAATCTTAATATTAGAAGGGAAGAATTTGTACCAGTATTTTAGTTTCAATAATAATATAGTTTTGATTCACACTCCATATTTAAGAATTATTGGCCATCTTATTCGAGCTCATTTTCTAACTGGGCCGAGCTCAAATGTGCCTTAAGAGCAGCTAGGATCGTTTCTCCCCCCGATCTCAGTCCTTTTTATCAAATATGAGGCTAGTTAAGATCTCATAACAGAGTTAGTCAAAGAAAGAAATTTAGTTCTCAATAACAACACCAGCACTGGTGATTATTTAAGACAATCCATACTAGGCATACACGGAACAAGCCCTCCTCACCAACCCCTGGAACGGACGCTGAGGAGGCGAGACCTACCATACAGCAACCACTAAGACATGGCAGCTACTAGCACCACAAACACTCCGTTACTATATTAGTCTGCATCGATGACCAAGCCTCCATCTCTCTCTCTCTCTCTCTCTCAACCAAGTCTCAAGAGAGCAAGAGAGGCTCGATCAAATCAACAGCGTGGGACTGACACGCCGCAGGCGCTGATAATCTTCCGAGCGTTGCTAGAGTTGACGTAGCCGCTAAAGCTCGGATTCTTCTTGTACTGGCAGAAGCAGGGCTGCTGTGACTTGAGCTTAGCACAGCAAGCGGAGCTCGGTGGAGCCCCGTTCAGGATCGACGCCGAGCATGCGCTCAGCGCGCTGGGATTGCATGTCACCGACACGGCGGTCGGAGCCTGGCTCAGCAGGAGACCAAAGAGCACAAGGGACAGGAAGAGGAAGGACGCCTTCATCTTTAGACACTGGAGAGAGCGAGAGAGAGAGGCACAAGAGGAGTACGGGTTATAGGGGAAGGGACGACCCCCCCTCTATTTGTAGAGGACCATTTGATCGAACTAGTCCGGTCTAGGCTAAGGGGAAGCCTTAATTGTTAGATTTTGAAGCGGACGATGGAGAGGATCCGGTGGAGGCTTGAGTTGTAGGGGAAAATTTCAAATGAGTTCACTAGATGGCCATCTGTCAAGAGAAGCCCGGGCCAGTTTACTTTTGGGACAGTTGTCAGCTGAAGAGTGAGTTGGACATTCTTCGTTGGAGTTGTTGATCTCACGACTTTGGTTTTTTGGAAGGTTTCCCAATAATGGCAGTCAATATATTAGGCAGGGCAGATACCGGTTGCATGGTGGGGGTTCGATGCTTGAATTGGCCTTTTGTTTCCTCGTGTCTCCACTTTGATTTTGCGTTCCATCAGTCAAGGTGTCCACGGTGCTCTTATACCTTTATAATGTACGTACTCTTCACCAAATTTATAATCGAGCATAATAACTGTAATTCATCCTATCCAACAAGATTTGATCTATTTAATTTCACGTAATAATTATTATAACAGTCATTATATAAATTTTTATGTGATATAAATTTTTCAAAGAAAAATAAAAAATAAATTTTGAAAAAAAAAATATTAATGATATAGTGCAAATACCTAATAACAACCATTAATTGCATGTGTTATGATGGATTATTACATGTATGTGTGAGAGAGATAGAGAGAGAGAGAGAGAGCGAGGAGAACAATGCACGGAGATGAGGACGGGGGGGTAGTGCGAGCGTGCGAGGGATGCGGAATGCTTAGGTTTTGGATGTGGTCATGGTGATATATGAATATTGGAGATAGAAGGGAATGATTACGATCTTGCAGCCATAGGCAAAAGATGTGCCTGAAAAGTTGAGGTACCATTTGTTCACTGGTATCTTTGGTTGCACGAAATATTGACAGGCTTTTCCGATCTTAGTACGTCAACGAGGAAATAAAAAAATATAGGATACCGAAGCAAGGCCTGCATTATAATATTACAATTGCTGTATTTTTGAAGTGTGGCTTACCCAACCTAATTAAATATTGTATAATGAGAAGTGAAATTAATTTGGATTGATGAGTACAAAACACAAGACATATGGGCAGTTCTATTTTATCAAATTATGGAGGAGCTTGCTGTCAATTACCAAGCAAGCCAAAAATTATGCATCTTCCAAATATGCTGGACGCTAGGAACAGAACTCCGAAATTTGAGAACTCTCAATTTTTGTTGTCGTTTCATTTCTAATGAAATGTATGGTAGCTCCTTTCCGAGTTTTTCTTAAAAAAACTACAAAACCGCTGACTGGAAGGATTACAAAGCCAGACCATCTCCAGATAGCTCTATCTGTCCTGGATAAATTTAGGAGATTAAACAAATGCAATATCCCTCCAAAATTGACAATTCTAACTTGAATGTTCTAAGTGAAACCAAGATTATCCCACCTAGCTACCTCAACCACTGGCACTTCTGTGTCCCGACCTTCTTAGATAGATAAATGGGTCTTGTTACTCAATAGTGAGCTATTAAGAAAATAATTGTATCCGGCAAACCTACGTGTTTTGACCATGGTCAGTGGATGGCTGAGCTCTTCAATCATCTAGAGCCAGAGGATGATGACAATTGATGATTTTTGGTGGCCCTGCTTTTTGTGCCAACTGCTGCTTAATGCATGAGGGAATGATGCCAACCTCTATCCATCAAATATGGATGAAGGTGACGGGAGGGCATGGGAGTTCGCATCATAATGTGAGGAATGCATGTTTCATGATACTATTATGATTAATCTATTTTTCATGTTGTCTAAGAATATGATCAGCCATAATGCAGCCAAGAACTCTGGGAGCCGGAAAAGAGAGATCCATATTGTCCAAGTCTTTTTAATCGTATATAAGGTTAATTAAGAACTTAGAACAGCATATGCTGTTCGATCTAGTCCAACCCGGAAGGTAGCTTAACTCCACATTCCCAAAAGGAAGAAGTTGAAACTGAATTTTTTTTTTCTTTTTTTAAAAAAAAAGCCAGTTCTCGCGAACAACTCCAGTACTCGCGATTATTTAAGATAGTCCATACTTCATTAGATACACCTGGAACAGACAACCAGCATTCACCGATCATTAACACTACAAACACTCCATCACCATATAGTTTGCATCCATAGCTAAGGTTCTCTCACTCTCTCAGGAAACTCTCTTGAGAGAAAGCGAGCATTATTGGCCAGATCAACAGCGAGGAATCGACACGCCGCAGGCAGCAACCGCTTTCCGGCTGTTGGGGGAGTTGATGTAGCCGCTCAAGTTTGGATTCTTCGCATACTGGCAGAAGCAGGGCTGCTGCGCCTTGAGCTCAGCACAGCAAGCAGAGGACGGCGGAGACGAGAACAGGATTGCACCGGCGCATGGGCTCAGCTCGGAGGGGTCGCACGTCGCCGCCGTGGTTGTTGGAGCCTGGTTGAGGAGGAGGCCGGAGAGCAAAACACACATGAAGAGGAAGGATGCCTTCATCTTTCTTAGCAGCGGAAAGAGATGGCTAGTGGAGGATGGAAGAAGGGAGGAGGAGTGAAGCCTCCATTTATACCATTTGGAAAAGCCATAGGTGCGAGGTAATGGGTAACAAAACATGAATAATAGAGAGGTCGCTGTGGAGGGTGAATTGACTGAAGGATATCAAATTCGGTCTCGAGATGGACATCTGTCAAGAGAAGCCCGGCTCAGTTTAATTCTAGAATAGTTATCTGCTGAGAAGTTGGTTGGATGTTTCTTGGCTTGGTTCTGATCCCACGACCCGGGTTTCCTAATGGGACGGTGCAATGGTAATAATGATCGCTGGGAAACATCGGGGAGTGCTGAGTGCATGGCGGGGTCTTGGGCTTGAGATCTTGAATCTATTGAGGCGTGGTTCGGGTCATGTCCTGCCATCTAAATCTCATATGGAGAGCTCTCATTACAAAACTTCACGATTTCATATGAGAACTCGGTTATCAGCTGTTGGTTTTACTAATTACCCGTTCCCACCAAAGATGCAGAAGTATGAAAGCAACGCTAAAAGTGGCACAAGCCTACTAAAACTATATTAGTATGTTAAATGTACAACCGATCATGAGCTGAGCTGAATTTGGACACAAAACTATCAAAATTTCAAAAATTAATTTAAAATTTGTTAAAAAAATAAATATAATTTAGACTCGAGATGTTACCTATGATGTACTCCAATCTTCGCTCCAAATCTTGGAATGAATGCAAGCGGAAAGAAACAGATATTATCACTTTACTTGGATGCCAGCCAGAAGGAATGGGCTCGAACTTGAGAGAGGTGGAGATGCACCCATGTAATTCGCATTATTTAGAAGAGATCGGGCTTGAACAAATAATTGGATTTGTGAAATCTAATTTTTTTTGACTGTGCCAGGTAAATGAATTAGCTCGTCAATCATCTACAGCTCGAGAAAGTCTACTTTGAAAATAATATAAGTTAGGAAGATGATAATGATCAAACAATAAGCATATATAATGTTGTTTCTACATTACTTTTATCCATCTTTATGGAGCCTTGCTAACATGGCTTGGTGGCCCTAGTGCGTGCCATTTGGTGCTGAAGACACGATAAAGTGACACACGCTACTCCAGGGAAAGAGGGAAAGAGGGAAAGATGGGATGGCTAAATTTGTGAATGTGTGACACTTTGCTTCGTGTATCCATTAATGTAGGGTCGTAGAGTGGCCAACTTGCTTATTAAACGGGCGCACCAACCAAATCGTGTCGGCTACTACCTCAGAGTCAGCGACACCACTTGCAAGCGCACTCATCTTCCAGAGCAATGATGGATGGTGAGATACACCACGATGGTTATGGTGGGGCTACCAATGATGGCATGGCATCGTCACCTAATCCATCCCATGATCCGAGTGGTCGTGCAATGGGCCGCACCACACCATTCTCATATTACTAATCTCTAAAGTGGGATGATATGACAGTGCTGACGCCGGAAATTCTCGATGGTTTTTTTTTTTTTTGAAAACAGTAAATTTTATATAGCTCTAACTTAAGTACATCCTGCCAAATCACGAAAAATTCTTATTTAGCAATCTCCACTTTCCTTCCTTCTGCCCATTTTGGCCCCCTTCTAGGTCAAATGAATTCGTCAAAGGGCCAGTCATGCTAACAAGTTGGCTCAAGGATATAAGTTTGATAAACACTTGGATTTCTTTATCGCATTTTCTTATGTTACACTTGAGCTAGTCCAACACTCCAAGTGCTACAATATTTCAAATATTGGTGGGGTAAATTAAACAAAACTTCTACTGTTTGCGTAACACATTTTCAAGCCTTATGTAACAGTTTTCATTAAGTTTCATTTGAACTGGTCTCAGCAATCCAAACGCACACCAAGAGCCAGGATTAGTTCTGATATTCCCTGGGTAAATTACCATAAGAATCCTACTGTTTACATAATATATTTTCAGGTGTAGCTCAAACATTGCCCAAATTTGTTTAATAAATGTTCCTATTGTTTGCGTGACATAATTTCAGATTCTTGGATACCACAATTTTCCTTGAGTTACATTTGAAATAGTCCAATTAACTGGGTGATGCAAAATAATACTGGGGATCATTATGAAACTCACATTAATAGAAATGAGATATTTTTTTAAAAAAAAAAATCAACTTTGATATGCCTTGTATAAGCTGAAATTAGGCAGAACGTTTTGAAACAGATACGGTAGATTATTGGTTCGTTTATCTATTGCTCCTTTTAATTACCGGAATGCTAAATCTACATGATCCTTTAGATGAAAAATGTGTGAAACAGATTGGTTCCCCTTTATTTTCCTCGAGAATTGATGCATACCCTTTATTCTGGGGGTTACTAGAACTTCATGAAGGCTTGGAGTTGAGAGTTTATGGCTTTTCATCCACATAGATTCAGAACTCTCCTTGTTACGAGGGGAAATGCAAGAGCTAATCAATTTTATGTAGTAGAAAAATGTAATGATGCATTTATTAATTCTCCTTTTTTTGTTGCTTTATTAAAACTAGCCAACAACACTCTTCTTTGAATTAATCTTTACACAGAAAAGAGATTTCTAAAAAGATGAACGGGAGATCAGTCCACTCGAAAATGTGAAATGAACTTTGAATGTTCATATGGATGTTTCTTAGCGACCTATAAGATTAGACCATCACCACAAGTTCTATATTTGCGTTGTTAAGCACCAGAGTTGACTACTAGAGCGGTCATCAGAGCCACTCTTTAAGTCCAATTATAACTCTTTTGTACCTAGTCTTCTTCAACCTCAAAATAGTGAAAGCCGTTGCACATTCTTTCGAACCTTTAATGCTCAATCCGAGTTTAATTGAACTACAGGGCTTTTGAAAGCTGTTGAAAACCATGCACATTGCATGCGATTCTCCTATCAGAGTTTAATTGGAACAACCATGGAGAGTAAATATTTTTAAATAAAAGTAAGTTAACGACAGACGGATGGGAGGCTGGAAAGTAGAAAGGCCAATTCACATCCTTGGGCATAATTTCCGTTATTTTACTTTTCTTACTGTGAAATAGGGTCTTGAGAGCATGCAGAACGCGATCAAGGATGTTAGCCGTCTAAAAAAGATTCACTTCCAATAATGAAAAATTCTGGTAGTAACTTTATGCTCCATCCAAGACACTAATAATCTTGTGAATAATGTTCTCCCATAACAAAAATTGTTTGGGCAAACAATTTTATATCTTTCATCAGTTTCCAGGGTCCAATTTAATTTCCTTCTGTGAGGAAGTTTACCCTGTCCGGTTTGGGTGCCCTTTTTGGCCTTTTCTTTTTCTTTTGACCAACTCTTCTGTACAAGCTAAGGCATTATTCTAAGTGTAAAAGCAGGGAGAAAATATAGGAGTTCTAACTTCTAAGTGACAAAGTAACTCAAACACATCAATGGCAGGTTAACAAGTAGCATTAGAATAAGTGTAATTGCCAGATGATAATGGTCTAGCAGCTAGATAAATATTCCATTCAAACTGTGATCTGTAACCTTCAGGAAATATATATGGAGGATATTTCATCTCAAAAATCAGAACCAACATGATGGTCAGCGATTTGCTAAGGTAAGGAAAAGTGAGGGCCTAGCTAGCGATGCTCGTTACACTTGCATAACTTTCTCTTGAAATTTATAGTGCAAATTCAAGAAAAAGAAAAATAGAAAATTCACCATATATCTACCTAGTACATTAATTAAAGTCAATAAAGTATGCATGTTTTAATATGTCTAATCAAATTCATCTCCACTACACCCAATGAGGTTATTGGTCATCTGACGAAAAGATCCCTCCAAAAATACTCAAACCAGACCTCGCACATTAATATATTTATAGTAAAAATGTAACAACTCAAAACCTCACTCAAAAAAACTAGCCCGAAAATATTATTTAGAATTCTTGGTCCTATATAAGTTCTTAGGACCTATCCGTTACATAACCAAGATTGGATCCGCTCTAATACCATTTGTCACAACTTAGAATCCCACTCAAAATCAAAAAAACTAACTGGTAGATGTTATTTAAGTTCTTTAGTCTTATTTAAATATTCAAAATCTAACCATTGCATAGCCAACGTGAAAATAAATATACATATGTACCGATCCTTACAAAAAAGAAGAAAGTTTAATTAGGCAAAAATCAAGATTTTTAATATAAATTTAATTAGGATAAGAAAGCCATATCTCTGCGTTCTCCAAATACTCCTGTCTAGAATTCTCAAACTGAATGACTGATCTAAAGAGGCCCAAAATTAATGATAATCTTTCTAAACTTAAATTTACTGATACACCTAAAACTCAGGCATGTTAGTCTTTTTTTTTGCTTTAATCTGAAATAAAGTAGCTTTCCAGAAACAAAAAAACCTAACCTTGATGACATCTGGAATCTATCAACTTCGATGTCCCATAATAACAACCAAAAACTCTCCATTCAAGAGACGTAATTGCAATTCTTATGTCCCAATAGGAAGAGAGCATGGATAATAGTCTAATCTCGCATGCTTGACCAATAATTTCGACAAAATTCTAGTAAGAGCAATAATATTTTCTACAGGACTCAGTTTTAATCATCTATGACTCCAGAAGCAGTGCAAAATAGAGAAGATGCACTTAAAGAGTAAAATATCAATAACAATGATATTTTCTTTCATGGTATCAACGACACGAGCAGATTAATATACAATAGAACGCAAATAGGAGAACCATCGTCGGCGCTAGAGGATTCAAAAGCCATCAGCTGGATAGATTACTACCAGAAACATTTAAAAGCTCCGCCACCCAGAGGAGTAAGGGTTTTAATAAGACGAAAGCGTTTGAAAGAGAGAACGGAGGGGAGGAGGGTTTAGGATTTCGGTGAGCCGCCACTAGAGCCGGATATAAATTCGAGGTGAGAAGCGGTCGCCGTGGATTCATTTGATTCGAAGGGAATGTGGGGCAAAGGAGACGTGCTTCCCAATTGTCTGGTCCACGCGGGCCAACTTCTTCCCCTTGTCTACGCACGGGTTCACCGCTTCACCTGTTTCCTCGGCTTTGGCATCTCCTCCCAGGCGGGCAACGAGCTCGGAGCCAACCGCTCGGCCTGCGCCCGTGCGTCGGCCGCCGTGCCCTTGGCGCTCTCGGCCGTGATGGGCTTCGCGGCGAGGAGGTTCGCGACGGGGTGGAGTTCACGGACGACGGGAAGATTCTCCGACTGATGGCGGCGACCCTGCCGATCGTGGGGTTGCGCGAGCTGGGGATCTGCCCGCGGACGGTGGCTGCGGGGGAGCGTGCGGCCGGGCACAAGCGAACCACGTCGATTCTGCCTTTTTAACGGCTTGTTCGATGACGTCGGAGATGAGATGAGGAGCCCCGGACGGCGGTGGATGACCTGGCAGAGTTCGCAGCTCTGGACGCCGGCCTCGTGGAGGACGGTGAGGAAGGGAGTGAGGACTTTGTGGATTCTCAACCAGCTGAAATCAAATTAAAAATTGTTTCTAATGACCAAATAATGAATCTATTTTCACCACAAGAATCTCTGGTAGCGAGTTTAAGGGAATTATTTCAAAATTTCTAAATGAAACTTTGATTATTGAATGGAAATCTCTAGAGTAAGCCTCAAGAGAACATGGTAAATTCATCATCTATCATACTCCAAACCCATCTCCAGAGGTCGATCATATGACATGGCTGCATAACTGCCTTAAAGATCATTAGAGATCATGCAAGATGTATAAAATGAACAAAATTCAATAGCACCCAAAATCTAAATTAGTATATAATTGTCTTAATATATCCAACTATGTAAATTCACCATGATCAAATAATCAAACTTAATTAATTTAAAACTTTCAAATGTTCATTTTGGTATTAGAAAATAAACTAGCTAATTAACGACTTCATTGTACGAACTCTGCATCCAATCCAACCGAGACTAAGCATCTTGCAGCACTGAAAGAAAAAAAAAGCGATAGTGTGAGCTTTATAGCCCAATAAAAATTTCTACACACCAACACTATTATTAGAATAATAAATAAAAAATTATCAAATAACTATTATTTATATAAATTGCATGCCATAAAATACCAGAATTATAAAACGTGCATAGCAAAAACATATCTTTTGTGCAATAAATCACATCTAATAATTATCTTAGATTAGTATATATTGGATCCGATAATATTTAGATTCTTAACTTGGGACTACCACAACCATGTTTCCGATCTCTGGCGGGACATCAACAGTATCACATTTTCAGTTTGTGGTGGGGCATCAACAAATACCATGTTTCTAGCCTATGATAGGGCATCAATAATATAGCTAGTTCAGAATACCACACCCACCATTTAGATATAAAATTCATTTGCATACTTGTTAAGTAAATATAATTTAAGGTCATATATTTTTTGCAAAATTTGATGCACGCAAGTGCCATAGTCGACGCAAACCAAAATCAGTAATAAATGATACATAAATTTATAAAGAACCATATATATTTAACATATAAGTGTACAATGGGCAATTATAATATACCACGCAAAGCAAAATGACTAATGCAAAAAATTAGCTTATGTGCATAGGTGATTAATGTTTAAAAATTATTATCTTTATTAGTGACAGACTCAACTTAGAATGTACCAACCTACAACTCGATTTAAGAAAAAGAGTGCATAATCCCCTGCCCAAGGCCTTCTAGCGCACAGATGGTTGCTCCCCTATGCAATGAAATCCAAATATCAAAATCATAAAATGGAAAAATGATAGCCTGGTATCCTCTTCTGGGTCACCAAAGGGTTCATTGAGTGGAAACTTGGGACCATCCACCAGGTCCCTTGACTGGTTAGAGAGAGAAAGAGAGAGAAGAGGGGTGAAGAGGGGTACCCAACATGGTTAGCCGAAATGTATTATTTGGATCCTTGATCTTGTTTAAGTATCAAAGATCTACCAAGCACAAGTCCTCATATATTTTCTCCATTTATGCCCTAACGTTTTTGTCGGGCTAAGAGTTCAAATTCATTGAAATTTAATTACAAACACTACAATCGGCCCATGATCAGCCCTAATAGATCCGTGTTACTGTGTCCCTTAGTCCACATAGGTTATGGGCTGGGTTCGCTTTGATACCATTTGTCATAACTCATGATCTCATCCAAAATGGCTAGCCAAAATGTATTATTTGGATTTTTTAATATTGTATAAATATCTGAAATTTATCCAGCGAATAACTGATGTAGGATTAAAACACACGTCTGCATGAGTTCTCCCACGGAGAGTCCCTTGCTGCAAATCTTTCGACAAATGCACTTATGACTTGGTGTCAACTGACTTTGGCGTATCTCGGTCTCGGCTAACTTCAACGCACCTTTGACGGTGACCGGTCTCAATCGATCCTAACATCAACAAGTTACATCCAAAGATCTACAAAGTTAGAACTTCATGGTCTTATGACTTCTGGAATATAGGTTGCCACTAAACTATAAGCCAACTTTTTTTTTTTTTGTACAAGCACGGCCTTTTGTACTTATCATGGCTGATCAACAAAACTTGTTAATCCTATCTTTTTGGAAATTTATTTTAGTTGTTAATCGTTAAAATCATTCTTTTGAAAAAAGAATAGATCTTAATTTCATTTCCTTTTGGCTATTGCACTCATATCCTGGTGTAATAGTCCTTGAGCCACTTAAAGAAAGAAACTGTCCTACCAGCACAGCGTGGCACCCATGTAAAGAGATATGGAAGCGATTAAGGGGCGAAACATAAAAAAAACGGAGCCCTGCAAGGCTTTTGATTTGTGTACACCTCTTTCCGCTGTGCTTTACCATGCACCCGATGATAATAATAGAAAACCCAATAAAACACGGAAATCTTCCCTCCTTCACCGCCCGACCCACTCGGTCCCTCCCGCTTCCAATGGCCTCCAAGGCGAACAAAAATCATAAGGGTGGAAAAAGAGAACTTTTAATTTTGCCCATATTTCCACTAATATCTAGTTTTAAAAAAATAAAAATCAAAAACTGTTTCTATAAATGGAGTCTTCAATATCATGATTAAAAAAAATAAAAAATAAAATAAAATTGTATGTTGTATTTTTTTATTTCTAAACTATATTTTTTACCGTTATATTCTACATAGTTAAGTAGTACACACCAAACAAATTAATTATCTAACAAGTCATACATATATCTAGATCAATCGATATATAGTTTCTAAAATATAGTGCCACCAGTACACATTATACGGTTAGATGATACATATTTAGTAAATTAGTCATTTAAAACCCAATACACACTTACAAGCAAATTAATGCATAATTTTCAGAATATAATTTTCACCAAAACATACTCTATGGCTGGTGATACACATTCGTCTACTTTTTGATACGTATTACAAGCTTATTTGATATATTCAATAATGATTTAATACATACATTCAGGTAAATCGATACACAGCTTTTAGAATATACTTTTTATCAATACATACTACATAATTATATGATACACACCAACAAATTAGTCATTTAGCAAGCCAATATATACCTTTAGATAAATTAATATATAAGTTTTTAAAACATAGTGTTCATCAGTACTAGTACAGAGTTTTCTAGCTTTGTCTTATATAATAAATTATATACAAACCATTCCTTACATTTCGTGAATATTTATGTACAAATATTAGAAAAGAGAGGGAAATTTGGAGGGGGAGAAAGAAATTTGGAAGGAAAAAAAATGATTTCATGATAGGAATAGGATAGATGGTTTGATAGGAAAGAGAGTAGATGGAAATATTTGATAAGAAAGAAAAAGGATACTGATGGACTTCCTTTATATACATTTTTTTTTTTTTTTTGACACATGCAGTTTTTTTTTAGTTACTGGATTGATGGGCTCCATTAATAAAAGTAGCACTCTTCTTATTTGAATTTTTATTTTTATAAATAGGTATCAGAAAAAATATAATAAAATAAAAATTTTATTTAATATAATATTCTATAATGTCTGCCTAATTGTTTTTTGTTCCTAGTTTTCGGCCGCCTTGTTTTTTAATTACTCAATCATTCAAACGGACAAAAGTTAGCTCCCAATACATGTCAAAATCGTCACCGCCGGTCAAAAAGGTGGCAGAAAACGAGAAAAGAGTAAAAAAAGCAAGAGCAGCGGCAGAGACGTTAGATGAACGAAACAAAGGGAAAGTAGGGCTCGCTGGAGAGTAGAGAGGTAGACTGGAATATAAGATTTCCAAGAAGCGAGTAAGGTATAAGGGGATCCCATAATCTCAGCGGGGAACAGTAGTGGTGATGGGGATCTCCATCCCGGTGGTGGTCGTGATCTTGTTCCTCGACCTCTTCGCCTTCGTCCTCGCCGTGGGAGCAGAGATGAGAAGGAGCACGGTGAGTTCTCTCACTCCCTTTTCCCCTTCTTCTATCTCTCTTGCCTTTTGTTTCCAACTTTTTCTTCCTTAATTCTCTTATTATAAAGGGGAGGGTGGTGCCAGACGAGTATGATGAGCGGACGTACTGCCAGTACGACTCGGACGCGTCGACGGCGTACGGGATGGGGGCGTTCGGGATGCTGCTGGTGAGCCAGGCGGTGGTGAGCGCCGTCACCCGCTGCCTCTTCTTCGGCCGGGGGCTCACCGCCGGTGGGCCCAGGGCCTGCGCCGTTGCTTCCTTCGCGCTCTCCTGGTAAGTTCGCTCACTTCGATTTATTGCTAAGTGATCACATTACCGTTTAGATTTTCCATCGCCTTTCTTGATTGCTTGCTGTCACCTGGAGATGGAGGCAAGCATTGGAGACATCGGACGGTGGCTAATTATTCTATACCGCCTCTTCCTCCATTAATTTACTTTTGATTGATTTTTCTAATGGAAGAAGACTCCGAGTCTACTCACAAGCACACTTGGAAATGCTTAACAAAAAGGTGTCTTCGTCGTAGATCTTGCCAGTGGATTCTTTGCCTTGTAGTCGTTTAATTTTTTTTTCACGAAAAAAAGGGGAAATAACGCAGTTTTCAAGATTGTTATCTTCGTGAATTGTGCATGATTTTCAAAATCAATTGACACAAACTATTTCACTCGGAATATCTCTACAATATGAGTTGGGGAAAGCTGGGTATATAACTGTTCTAGCACGTTATTAGGATGCTCTGGACAAAGGCGACTTGGTTGCATCTGATTATTATGATTCCTGATCACAAACGTTTGTTCCTTTCATAGATGAATAAAATATGGCAAGATCAATGACATGACAGGGAAAAGGACTTGACTTTTAGGACTTAGCAGTATCTCTTAATTGCTTCTCGCGGCAGTCACAGTGTGAGGATCCGTGCGGGCATGTGTTTAGTCCCACATCGGTTGTTCGCTGGGTAGATCTTGGGTACTTATACAGGATCTAGGAACCAAAATAATACCTTCCGGCTAGCCATTTTGGGTGAGGTCCTGGGTTGTTGCACACAGTCTAAGAGTCGGATCCTTCTTCTCTTGTATAAATCAATTTATACAAGATCCATATTTACGGAGTTGGAGTTCAAGACCTTAGGTAAGATAAATCAAAGTTGCAACAATAATTATGGAAAAGCTTGATATAATATTTGAGAGAGCCCTATATAGGAATGCTTAGTGAGAGATCATTCATGAAGCTGATCCAAATAGTTGGACAAAGGTCTGATGGTTGTAGTTATAATTATGGCTTGGCTGGTTTCATACATGTATTTTTAAATTTGAGGTCTACATCTTATTTAAATATTCTGACTACATAAGAACTTTGAAATGGGAAAAATCCAATCACCATTCAAGCTTTTTCCTTGTCAACTATGGGAGCTGAGTTGAGAAGCTTCCATGAAATTTCGGACAGATTTTATAATTTGGTGTCAAAATAAGCCCATTTCTGAAGATAATTATCAGATATTATGAAATTTCAGCTTTCACAAAGTGTAAGAAGTGAATCCTCAACCTAATTGAAAGGAAAATCATACTAGAAATAATGAAGGTGGAAGATTTTTATTTAATGAAAAAGTTAATAATCCGAAGAATACATTTCTCAAAATTTATGCATAACATCCTGAAAGAATCCTCATACTTTCTCCAGAGGGTGGGATTCTTTTCTAGTACTTCTCTAGAAAGGAAGAATGACAACTTAACTAGGCTTCAAGAAAATTAAAAATTGGGATGCAACACTAAAGGTTAACTGACATGAATGGATGAACCTTATCTTACCTATATGCTCTCTCTCTCTCTCAAATATTGACAACCTTTGGAGGTAGATATTGCTAAATTGTTTTGTTAACTCACTTATCGAAATCCGCTTATGTGCATGCCTCCCGTAAAAGGAATAAATATGGTTTCTGATTTAAGTTTGCTTCAAGGCCAGCCGAACCAGACCAAACCGTCTGGTTTGGCCCGTACTAAGCCGATCCGGGTGGGGGGGGGGGATCGGGTCGGTTTGCCTATTGAATTTGGGGTCGGTTTCGAACTGGTCAGAAAGGACTGGAACCGGTCGGAACTAGTCGCGAATCGGCCAAAATCGTTTGGAACTTGCCGGTTCCAATTGAAATCAGTGGGAACCAGATGGTTTGCACCAATTCGGGCTGGTTTGAAACCGCCCCCCCTCCACGTTTCCTTTTTTTTGTCAAAATGAGGTGCTGGGAAGGCCTGAGAAGTTTTGGGAAGGCCAGAAAGTTTCTCAGGTCTTCCCAACGTTCATTATGTTTTGAACTTCTCCCCTCCCCCCCTCCACCACGGCGAAAATCATACCGCTCCAATAAGATAGGAGGGAAGAATGTCGTGCAGGTCATCATTGATAATGGGCCACAATAAAAGGCTGCTGGGGAGATCTTGATGGAGCGGCGACTATATATTTTTTGGATCCAATGTGCTGCATATTATATCAGATAGTGGATATTTATAGGATGCAACAGACAGTTGAGACAGCCTAAACCATCACCAGATATATTTATAACCATACATGTGCCCTATCATTAATGAGGAGGTATGCTGGGAGAGAGATCTAGAGACTAGGAGTGACATGGTTTGCTACCAACTATGTTGTATTTGATAGCTTTCTTGAGAGGAAAGCAACCCTACGTCTGATATTTGTTAGCTCCGAGTGGCAGAAATGTATATTTGCGAGGGTTGGCACTAAAGAGAGCACTGTCGAGGACTTGGTGACGAGGCAGAATTCTGGCAGCATGCCGAGAAGATGTGATGCTATCAAATCATTGTACGAAGTGCTCCAGGCTGTGGACAATGAGAGATACCCCTAGATGGGCTGTTGTATTGTATGATAGAGAGGATAAAGATTCAGATCAAGTAGGCAGATTCAACGATGCCTAAGAGTACATCGACATCATTGAGCAGCGGTGGGACTACCCGATGGGTAGGAATTTGCATCTGTAAAGTAAACATAATATTTAAAATTAGACTGCTCCTATACTTATATAATTTTACTAAGATAATAAGGAACTCTATCTACAACATATTATTTGAACTTGAGGTTTCAGTTCCTTTGGTCGCTTTGTGTAATGTGATTTATGATATGGAGTCTGAGCCAAAAGTTGCGATCCTATGTTTAGAAAAGGTAAGTTAACTTAAGTGACATGTGTAAGTTAATTGATATCTTCAATTATTAATATATTACAATACTATTTTTTTTTATAGACCAAAATATTTAGAGAGGGCACTAAGGGCTTTAGAGTCTCAGCAACTGTCGTAAGAAAAGTATGAATCCAGGTATATTACATATTAAAAGAATATTTACTTGGCGTTAGATGGTTATTAATATGATACCATCTTATATGTAATTTTCTTCAATATTTGTGCAGTTGAATGGTGGATTTATTTTGGTTTGTCTGTGAAAAATCTTAAGTGACTAGCTATTCGGATCCTCTCCTAGATGGCCTCCTCGAGTGGCTGCGAGCGCCACTGGTCCTCCTTCGCTCTTATTCATAGCAAGCAGAGGGCACGAAGAGTAAGCAGGCAGAGAGGAGCACGAAGGGTAAGCAGGCAGAGAGTGGCACGAAAGATAAGCATGCAGCTATTTAGTAAACAAAAAAAAAACAAAAGGCACTTGCAACCCCCATGGAGAGTGTGGGGGAGCAGCTAGTTCACTCAGATTTAGAGATTAGGAGCAGCAATTCTGGTGGTCATGGATCTGCTGACCTGAGAGAAAGTGGAGGACATGAGACTACTGTTTATGAGACAACTGCAGAGTAGTCTTCAATTTACCTGTGAGTTTCAATTTATGCATACTACACAAGATAGATACCACAGTGCATGATCCGGTAGATACATTGAGGATACGATTGCATATAGAAAACGAGCTTCTTGAGGCCATTCAAGAGGACATAATGCAGTTGTAGATGATCTTGCACGTGGAGTAGAATTCATAGATATATCAGATTTTGAGTTGTATATTGTATCCTATTATCCGTAGCCATAGACAACCTATGAGTCATGCGGATATAGATATGAATATGGTGCCTCTAAGACATCGTCTTCCGATGGCTACTATCTTACGCGGCCTAGAGCATCTTACGGGTTGGATTTTGTTGCCGGCTTAATCGGATAGGCCTCTTCACAGATGTATTATGAGCCATAGTATATCTCAGAGCCAGAGCTTCAGCGAGAGGTTCGAGAGTCCTTATAATCTAGAGCACATTTTTTATGGAATTAACATACAAGACTACAACGCCGCTTGGTTACAGGGGTGGGTTGAGTGCCTCCGGACTATGTTAATGATCCGAATATTTACGAGAGGCATCGCCACTTGATAGAATTTTAGATATCGGTATGCACGTTGTACTTTAAATATATATAATTGATTGTATTATTTTATATTTTTTATCTTACTAGTTGATTTTAGGATATTTCATTTTGCTTTTTGTAGCATCTAACATTTCACTAATCATTTTATGTTTTGTATCACTTTAAAACAATAAGATACATCATTTAGATTAAATCGAAATCATAGAAACATAACAAAATATAAAAAATTAAATTATACTTAAAATTATTGAAAAAGTTGAAAAGATTGATTACCAATTAACTAAACTTGAAAAACTTAAAAAAATGAACCGGCATGCCCAAGTGTACCGTGTGTCGGTACGATACCGAATCGGTACTGTACTGACCCACTTGCCGACTGGTATGGATCCTAGTACCAGTTCACCGGACCTTGATTTGCTTTGTGTCTTGCTTAATGTAAATGTATGAGAATAAAAGCATGTCAAAAATGCCTCTCACTGAAGCATGAAGTGCGACAAGTCTCAAAAAGTTTGCATTTATACAACATGACTGATCTGGAATGATGCATTGTCTAAATATGACAATAATAACAATTGTTTGGTATTGAGCTTTATGCTTAATCATCTAATAGATCTTGCAAATCATTATGTTGATTTTCCATCAACTTGAATTGATACAAGGTGTTTTTTCCCCTACTTATGGTTGCACTTATTCCAACAATCTATAAAATGGTGACGTGTATATGTAATAACAAGGTCATTTTCTGTTGAATTGCTTCTTTTGTTTCCTCTTTTATTGTTGTCTTTGCCTTTCCTTTGTGAAGCCCTCGTGCGTGCATAGAATAGTATTCACATCTTTTATGTTCAAGACTAAAAGAGCCTCAGAATGTTAGTCTTGGTTTTTTCATGGCTAAGAGGCACTCTAGTAGTAAACTGGATTGGTAATGCATCTTGATGATTTTGATTTTCCATAGTCTTGTCCTTTAACTTGAGATTCTGGTCATCTGTCTTTGAGTATGAATCAGTTGCTTAAAGAGACAAAGACATAATCTATTTATAGTTGAAGTGGTTTAAGATTCCCTGAGAAGTACCAGGCAGGCTAGCTGGCTGCACTTTCATAAGGACATATGTTCATCTTAATAGTGCGCAAGTTCTAGCTGGTTCATCTCCATGATATGATAGGCCAGCTTGGTCTGCTGGTGTGCATGCCAAAGGGTGCTATTTATAAGGAGATCCTTGTGATCTTTTTTCATGTTTGTGACACATTAAAACGTCTCGAAATTATTTAGTTCATGGGTTTATTGAAGAAAATATACAAACTAATGGAAGACTCATAGTTCATGGATTCTCTAAAATTTAATACAACTAAAACAAGTCTACATAGTGTACTGAGATCTGAAATTTATACAAGGTCATGCTTTAGACATACAAGATTCATGATTGGTCTTGTTTATGTTTGAGCTTGCATATAAAACTATCTTAACGATGGAGTAAATGTTGATTCTCACAAAAGATCAAGGAGGCAGAGCTCCTAAAAAGATAATGAGATCTTATTTTTCTGGCACATAATGAGATCTTTTAAGAGTCATCTGAACAAAGTTTTAGTATACTTGATAAAACACACTGGGTATACTTGATAAATCATAATTTAGTCATACTCATTAAATATATTTATTTTTATATAGATCCATTTATGGGGTAACGTTGATGTGAATTTAGGAAGTTTTAAAAAATTGATTTAGTTATAGTTGTTTAGCACTAGCTATTGGCATAAGCAGAAGGATTGCTTGAATTATCCATTTTTGGGGATCAAATTGGTGACAAATTCCAAGAGATGGTTGAGGGTGCATTGCTGAAAGTAAAATGTTCCTGCAACGAAGCATCTCGTGCCATGGACCTTGTGTTGAGCTGATCTTTGTAGTAATAAGTTCTTAGATCCTGTGGTTTTGGTACAAACTTCTACTTCTTGCTTCTTAATGCGATACTTTTCCAGATCATGGTTACCCTGTAAATGTCTCCTTTTTCCAATAAAATTAGTTTTCTTGAGATAAAAGAAAACGCCAAACTGAATGACAGATATGCAATAAGTAACACTTTGAAGATTTGGCTAAGTTTATTTTGCCATCTATATATTTAGTCGGCTTACCAAATAATATTCTATTCAAAATTTCTAGAATTCATTTTATAGGTCGGATGCAACCACATTTATTTCTTTCTGTTGTTTTAATTTGCTTATTTTGTGGTGAGCATATTTTAGTGTTTCCCACATTAAATCCCCAGCTGTTGAAGCTGTACGTTATCTTTATTACTTAAGCGGTTAAGCCTACTAGCCTACTAGGTCTTGAGGACTTTGAGGATTAAGAGCTCTTTCAACTCTGAATGGGACATGCATGCTGTATTGTTGCTTGCCTGCAGCATCATTAGCTTTTTCAGTCTCTTCTATATCTGTTTATGATGTAAAAATGACAAAATAAGTCTTGCAACATCAGACAAACTTGATGACGTTGATTAAAATTTACAAAATGCATGCATTAACCATATCTTCAGGGATATATGTATTTTTAACCTGTTCTCTGATCATTTTGCTAACTAACCAGAACCAACTTTTAGAAAGAAGATTGCGATATCTATTAGTGTATTGAAAACTTTATCAGAAAAATAGTATAAGGACATTTCGATATCTGATTAAATTAATGAATTTTGATATATTTTCATCTGACAAGCCATTCACAAGAGTGTATACCTATTAGTATGGTAGTTAACTGTGTAATGTATCTGTTCTTAGGATGTATATTCTCATATTATCTCTTTTTTGTGCTAGCAGCTAGCCTTGGTAGTCAGATGGTAATCTATGAATACTGAAATTGGCCTAGCATTTTCCAAATGATCGAGATTTCTCTTTTTTGTTATACATATGCCATATCAAATTAGTAATGAGATTCTAAAATGCAAGGTTTACAAAATCGGTACCATGACTTGTACCGATTAGATACCGGGCTGGTACGATATAGTATTGTATCCTGCCAACATAGTATACATGCTGGTGCTAATTAGGTGCCGGTGAGCGGAGACGAGCAAGCGAGAGAGAAGAAAAGGTGGAGAGACAAGGGGAGGTGGATTGAGGGTCAAAGATCATCTATCAGGCTTGAAGATTGTCGATTGGGTGCTGGAGGTCATCCATCGGGTGCTGGAGGTTGTCGATCGGGACTGGTGGTTGTCGATTGAGGTCGAGGTCGTCAATTAAAGGTCGGAGCTTGTTAATTTAGGGTTGGAGCTTGTTAATTGGGGTCAGAGCTTGTTAATTGGGGGTCGAAACTCATCAATCAGTTCAAAGCTTGTCGATTAGGACTCGAAGGTTATGGATCAAGGTCGGAGGTTGTCGATTGAGACTAGAGATCATCAATCGGGGCTGGCGCCATAAGCTAGGTCTCCCATGGCATCATCATCAAAAGATGAGGGGATTTGGAGGGTGAGGCTAAGGGGGGAGAGGGCCATAGCTAGGCTTTTGAGAGAGAGAGAGAGAGAGAGAGAGAGAGATTGAATGTGGGGAGTCTGGAGTTTTGTAAAAAGGCCCAATTCGGCCCAGACGAGCCCAGTTAGAATCATCTGAAACCAGGTGGAATTGGTCGGTTTAGCTTAGTTTGGACTAGATCTAACCAACTCTAACCCTTTTTCGTTTCGGGTGGCTCTGGTTTCTAACTGGTTCGGTTCGATATGCCCATTTGAGATGGTTCGGTAGACACTGCCGAAGGGGCATTTTATCAATTAGTTCTTGTCCTAGAAATACCATTTGTGTGAGTGATACCAAACTAGTATGGCGGATGGCACCCTGCCCTATTCATGGTAGTTTTGATTCAAATCCTATAGGGGACCTTGGCATGTTGCCGAGAAAGATGCACGATGATCAAAAATAAAATGAACACAAATGCTGAAAACTGACTGAGAGACCTTGCATCGGGGAAATATCTGTTATAAACAGTAGGAACTGCAACATGAAAATTCCATTCAGTGATGTGACCGGTGACACCCAAAATAGATCAATTTATTATGTTTGCTCCGATCTCCAGGTTGAGTTTTGTGGTGGCGGAAGCATGCCTGTTGGCAGGGTCAGCTAGGAATGCATACCACACGAAGTATCTGGGCTACTACGCGAAGCGAGACTTGTCATCATGTGCAGCATTGCGGAAAGGGGTCTTTGCAGCGGCAGCTGCATTGATTCTGGTTTCCATGGTGGCGTCGCTCTTATTTTATTGGAGCTACTCCAAGGCTGACACTGGAGGATGGGTGAGGCACCAAAATGAGGGTGGCGTGGGAATGGCAGAGTATGGTCCAGATAAAGGCGAGGCTGGAGTGCCCAAGACTTAAAGAGGTTCTGGTTGGTATAATTCTGTTTTCTTATAACGATATGAGAGTTTCTTTTGCTGTTAAGATTATGAAGTTAATGCTGGTAAAACATGGTGATCAACCAGGGGGACAACCCTGGAAAAAGTCTCATACAGTAATATATCTTTCTGAGGATCATGTTGTTCTTATGAAAGAACGATAGCGGTTGGCCACTACTAATTTCATCTGGGGTCCTGTCTTGCCAGTTTTATGTGAATTCCATCCATCTTAATGAGTGGATTAGCGTCATAATTAAAGGTTGTGCCATGCGATCAAGTTTGCTGCTCGTGACTCTTGACATAATTCAGTGTCATTTTTTGACTCGACCTTCAGGTCATCCGCAGTTCTTACATGTGGGTGGAAACAAGCATGAATACTGGCACTGGTTTTAAGATTATTGTAATTGGGATGATGAGCGTCTGTCATCGTCAATACTGCTGTAGGCAATCCACATCATAAAATGGTTTAAATCCCCAGGTTGGAACCCCTTTCAGCCAACAGCATTTGATCCAAATATCTTTACGGGGCATTAGCTAATTAAGTAGGGGGAACTTGGGAAATTTGTACCTCCCACAAAAATATAAGTGCTCATGCTATTTTTGACTTCCCAGTTGAGTCTATCTTGCAGCTTCAGCAGAATGTCCTAAAAATAATCCTCCAATTCTGTTGAACCTGTCCTAGCCGGCATACACCGTCAGACAAATCATTTAAACCGACAAAGAGTTAGGGTCACTGAATGCATCAGTATCATGGCTAAGGCCTGAGCTCTAAAATCAACATATGAATGCCCAAATCTCCAGATTCCCTTCGTTGAGTAATATCCGCCAAGAGAATGTAAGAATCTTCCTCCAATAGTGTCATGTCATCAAAATAAATTCCATGTTTATTAATCGAGTGATAAATTTGAACCAAGCATAAGCTGCTCATAAAATGCTCTACATCATGGAAAGTGAGATGGCTTCAGATGTCAGAGATGAAATCAGGCAAAGCTGAGAATTCCTCCTATCTGCGAGAAAACTTGTTTCTTTTGTGTAGCAGTAACAAATCAACTATCATGCATGATGAGTCCGGTAAAAGATAATAGAAACTATTGCTAATGATAGAAACTATTGTACCAAAAGAAAACGATAGAATCTAACAGTCGCCATATAGACTGATGCTACTACCCAATTTCTTTAATAAAGCCTGGGGCCTTCTTAGGGTCATACATTTTTCTCCACCCAAGTCTACTGAAATGGGAGCAAGCATCTCATGGTAAAGATGATAATTTTTAATTGAATCACAGTCCATCCCTTCTCCAAATGCAAGAAAACTGAAATTTTTTCGAGACTAGTGCCTCATTCCAGGTTGGTAGGAGATGCTCTCGGAACAATATATTTGTTCTTGTCCCCATGGTCCTGCTGGTCCACATGTAACGGCGCGTTCAGTATCTTATTAGCAAGTCTCAGCAATACCACCGGGGTATTTTGATGGCCGTCAGTGCCTGCGCTGTCCAGAAGAACTCTGACTTCTCGTTTAATAATAACTCATCTCCCCTTCAAGCTTATCCGTTAAAATCGATGCATCAGTGCGAGAGTCCCCTTGACTCACTTGACGGGCGATCTTGGCTCCTGACGACTAACGTGGGCAATATTTTACTGCATGGCTTTGACTGCATCTGATAACGGATGGTAATCATGGACTCCCATCCATTCTCATGCCTTCATAAGGAACACCAACAAGTTTCACGAGGGTTGAACATGATTCCTCTCCCACTTCTAACGAACGGCGTCGTGCACCGCATATAGGCCCATTTTTTAGAGGCGAAACACGATGCGAACTCGCCGCAACGGTGCTTGTTGCGCATGGGTTCTCACACAATTGGGGTTCACGTTTCGGGTACATGCGTAAAGCTCACCAATGTGAACCTATATTGAGGTCTTCTTATCTGGTAACGCTCGACATAACCAGATAGATCTGTCAACGGCGCTACTTTCCATGGCCTTCCGCAAACAATGTGAAACGATGATATCAAAAACCATAAATAATAAAAACAAAAAAGAGTAAAAAGAAATACAAGCAATGTCACGACAGCAGATAACTCTCATGTAATCACGTTTCTCTATTTGGGGATGGGGTCGATTCAGCACTAGCAAATGCATGTAACAACTTTGCCTGTACCTGTTTAGAGATCAGACCGCAAAAGGACTTACAAGTTAACGCAACAATTTGCCTGTACGGGTTCAAGAACCAGATCCCAAAAGGACATGGAACTTTCTTGCTGGGCAAGGACATGCAAGAACTTCCGAGCAATGACGCTTATGTCCAAATGCAGTTTACTCGGGGAATTTGACACCCAATCGATATTTTACACCAGCCAATACTGTAAACCTGGAAGAAACAATGCTCGAGAGCAGCGTTCTCACACCACTATTATCATTACTCTACATGGCAGGCATGCCACTCAAACAGAGATGATAAAGAAAAAGCAACTTGAGTTTACAAAAAGAGCTATCTAATTCTAGTTTTTAATGCATTTAGAAGTTATCATCATACTACAAACAAAGTCAAATTGAGATGGACAACAGAGGGGCATCATTAGATATGCCAACAATGTTAATTTAGGCACAGGTTGCTGACTTATCAGGACATACAAAAAAACTCGCGTCCATTTATTTGGGTATCTGTGCAAAGGAACCAGACAAACTTCCACCCCTCTTTTCTGCCATCATCCATCATATCCCATCAGATTCTGTAAATGACGCACCTTCCTTCCACCAATTTTTCTTCAGGTTTCACTCCGTTTCACGTAAAAAATCCTTTTTTTTGGGGAAACTTTTCCATCATATGAGATCTTAATTCCCATTTCCTTCCTTTTATTTTGCTTTTTTTTCCCCTCTATTTTATATCAGATGTCCTTCCATTCTACTTCTGTAATGACCGAACGAGACACAAATGCAAAGGCCTACTAAAATAATGATGGGCCTGCAAGATGAGTAACCATCCTACCTTCCACGATTAGCTGGGTCCTAATGAAATTTAGAGGGAAATTAGAAAGTACACCGTAAGTTTTATCTCCGGCATACACCATGTGAAGCAAAGAACCGGTAATCCGGGTGACCAACATGGTATTGACGCAGCCAGTCATCAGCTGCTTGCAGCAGGGAGTTTGCAAGTTGCCTCTCACCTCCACTAGGAGTCCATATGGTACTTTTGAACTTGTAAGAGGCTAGACCAAAAATAGGAAGAGAGATCTTCGGAACACCCTCAACCCCCCGAGGATAGGTAATTACAGGACCAGGGGCACTATCAGCACCTGCAAAGGTAGAGGACAAATGAACAAATAATATAAGCATACAAATTAACAGAAAAATAAGATGCATTTAAACTCAGAAAGATGACCAAAGCTCAGCTAACAAGTCTAATCAATGTGCCTCCCCTTGAAAAGAGCTAGTTAGTTTCCAATTTTCTTTTCTTTCGTCCTTTTAATTATTGCCAAGCCTGTGGTTGTGTGGCTACTCAAGGAAGAAACAGAAGTTCATGATTAGAAATAACTGGATGATGCAGGTCCCCCAACCACCATTTTTTTTTGTGAAATTTCAAAGGATGGTGCAAATATGATAATACATTCAAAGGCACCCTTATCCACGTCTTTTCCTGAAAAAGTAACTTGTCATATTAACTGATAAAAAAAGCTACTAATAAACCACCAAAGAAATAAGTTCCACTTGATGAAAATTCTTTAGAGTGAAAGAAAATGAGGATCTTCTGCAGAAGTCATTTATAGAGATATTGATGTGTCTGCATCTTATTTCCCACAAATTATATAGGATACTTTATGATATGCATGTACTCTAAGTGAAATCTGGAAGGGTTCTCTTATAACCTCCCATTTCCTAAAAATAACAAGAAAGAATTATACGTATGGCTCTACTGCATTAATGGCATTAAACCATGCAATGGCTAAATAATTTTCTATATACTCCTTTTGTAACTTTTCTAGTGTTGGAGAATCAACTTTTCATGTCAGCTCTCTCTCTCTCTCTCTCTCTCTCTCTCTCTCTCTCTCTATCTCTATCTATCTATCTATCTGTGTACGTGCGTGTGCACGCATGTGTCAAACTTTCTACGATGCAAGAAGTGAATCCTGTCTGCATATATAATATGTTGGAACAAAAAGAAAATATGCAGAAAGATTTGGAATTCATGGACAAAAAAAAGGGATCTACTCAACCTGTCTGTGTCAGAAGAGCAAAGAGAACACAGGGAACTATACTGAACCTAAGCATATACTCAAAATCCCAGATACAGGGAGCCACAATAAATTCTCGGATAAATTATTCTGAACATAAAGCATTTAACTTTCACAATAAAAGATCCAAATTCATGGTGCAACTTGTAAATTTGAATAGGCTGGATTAAGACCCTGTTTCTGGTTAACAGATTATGAGAAACCCAAATTTGTGCTCATCCATTCACTTTTAAATTTCTAATAACCACTATTTATTATTTGCAACGACATTTCTGTGCATGGTTGTCAAGATAATGTGGATTCCAGATAATAACAGCTTTAGAATTCTTTGTTCCCTGGTTATGTAGACCTAACAACCAGGGTGGTGTCAAAATAATTTACTGCCATGCAAAAGATCAATCCAGTGCTTGGAGTTAGATTAACTTGTGCTTCCCAACACTACATATTAAAAGCATAAAGAGTGAGCTTCCATGAACCATAAATTGAAATTACATAAACCACCTTCAAATTCAGGTCTTCCATGAAGGAACCTTTGAAGATGTGATGACCAAAATGGTCTTACTAATAAAAAAGGTGCAACATCCAAAAACAGTAGAGAAAATTAAACAGCAGGTGAGAGATTAAGTATATCCCCAAGTTACCATATTGAGAGATGTGATTCTAGCTATGGCATCAAGTTCTTGTAATTTACCTAGTTCTTTCCTCTTAAAAGGGACAAAAATTCCTGGATAAATTTTGGGTAAGAAGGTATGTTTGGAAAAGAAAAAAGAAAATTGAATGGCTTTCAGCTTTCAGTAACACTGGCTTTCTACTGCAGAGATCAATTTTAAGTGGCCACCCATATGAGAAGATTCTTTACCATCCTTTTTCATTTTAAGTTAAAGGCCCCATAAAACCTAGATATGGCAGTATCTTTTCCAAGACTAGAATAGTTTGGACAGCAAAGGAAAGCCATGGAAGTTTAAAAACAGGCAAGGTAATCCATTTGATAACAAAAACTTGCTGATTTTTTAATATTTTCTCTCATATACACATTATGTTCATGCCTTGGATGCACCATCTTTTGAAAGAGTGAACCTCTCTGATCTAGTGAAATGATATTCTTTCCTTCTTTTGAAAATATGATCGGGGTTCAGATTTGAACCATCCTATGGTGGACCAGCGAATTGATTGGGGGAGCATGCTCAGCAAAGTTCGCCGAACTGTGCTGCATTGGCCGATTCAGGGTGTACTGAACCGAATCCGGGGTCAGATTTGAACCATCCTATGGTGGACCAGCGAATTGTTTGGGGGAGCATGCTCAGCAAATTTCGCCGAACCGTGCCGCATTGGCCGATTCAGGGTGTACTGAACTGTACCAGTCGCGGACCGGCATGGTTCAGCCATTTATTTCGTTTTGGCTTCCGTGCTCAAATAAAATGAGAGAGCGCCTTCCCGGCTCGGAAAAATTGAGCGAGTGCATCTCCTTCAGCCTGGAACTCTCTTGAGAGTGCCCCCCCATGCCCCTCACTCACAAGACCCCCCCCTCTAAGTGCCTCTCTCACTCTCTCTCGCACTCTCTCTCGAAGTCGGGTTAGGATTTCCCTCACCCTCCCCCCCTCCCCCCCCTCCCCCCCCCCCCTTTTTCCCCCCCCCCCCCCCCCCCCCCCCCCCCCCCCTT
>JAOXJJ010001100.1:4245683-4256109 GCA_025769935.1 Phoenix roebelenii | reverse complement strand
TTTCACTACAGCACCCTATTTAGCTTCCACCAGGGTTATATATCCTATCCCAAGGTGCAACAGAAAATAGAAATTACACTAACCTGGCATGTCCATGACAAAGACAATATCCAGAGAGAACATTTTTTATCCTGGCATGCCCATGACATACTTCTCAAAAAATATTAAAGCACATAAGAGACTCAGATGACTAAAAGTGTTCAGATAACAATTATTTACTTGTTCATTCCCTCGGTCCATGTCGTGAATTTGATATTCATTTAAAAAAATTCTTTTCTTGAAACATCACCAGTTTGGCCAACCTCTGGATGGACAATAATTGTGCATAGAACTATGATGGCTCCATTTTGAACTGTTATTGCCTGGACCATTTTACTAACACTGGCTTATGATCAAACCACTTGCACCTCGACTGAAGTATAGAACATAACCAATGTTACACAGTATGTAATATGATTTTTGATATTCTTACTTCTTTGTAACTGCTCATGAATCAGTATGTTTACCCTTCAAGCATGTTTTATTTTTCATTGAAAGAATTCTAAGTATATTCCAATGTATTTATCATTATGACTTAGACTACTGATCTACTGTGTTAAAAATAGTAATAGAATCAGCAGTCAGTAAATAAATGCTTTATATTGTATCATTAAGTTTTCCATATGTCCAAAGTTTCTACAGTTTCTTATAATTCTGGTTTTCACTAAAACATGAATATTTTGAGTCAATTTTGTTCAAAACTATCAAAAATCCCACATTTGCGCTGGTCAAGGTCTAGCATGTCATGGTACTGTCATACAAGCCGATATGCCAGCCGAGAAAGTCTGATGCTAAGGTTTATAGAAAATATGGCTTTGTGATGACCAGCATGCACCAACATGAACTAGTTCATAGGTAGCTCATAGCTCACTTATTATGTGTTTGTGTGCAAGGTAGATGACAAACAGTTGATTTTAACAAATGAAAACAAGAAAATTCATCGCCACAATTAACATCAAAAGAAAGGGAGCATCCAGTCATCCAAATAATTCAACTCTTGACCTAATCAGCGTATGTAAAAGTTCACTCGATGTGCTGGCTTTTGAGACCATCACCAGCAATATGATAATTTTCTTAGCCATTTACAGAAACAATTAGATTCCCAAATTTAAACATAACTTACTATTAGTTAATTTTCAAGATAACACATCAATGAATAAAGTTATGGAGGAGAGAGTAAAGAGATTTTGATGCTTGTTGTCAGTATGATATAGATTTAAAAGTAGAGAGGTGAAAAATATACTAGTATACTACAAATAAAATAAACAAGTGGGAGAGCTAGAGAATCCTCTTTCTGCAGATCATACTCATCATGATTCAGAAGATCTTCAAATGGGTCCCAGTTTCATCACAAGGAACCAGTTGTTAGAAGTATAAAGTATGCAGTTTACTTCAGTTAAATTAGACAGGGCTTCAAAAATATGCAGAGAAATTGCATGACAGAAATAAGTCAACATTTTGGATGAGAAATAGATTAATTTTCTTTAAGGAAGACTTCTTCCTATGAACTATTAATGAAGCATATTTGCTAAATTTCAAGCTAATTATGGGAAAGGGTGATTGTATAGCAAAAAATTGCCTTGAATACAATATGAGATAGTCTAACAACTTTCATACAAGATAAGAGATGAGTGGCTTCATGCAAGGAACTATTGATAAAAAACACAAAGTGGCTTCATATATCAAAGAAAAGTTTTGATGGTATTCTACTAGTAAAACATCAAGCAGAACCTCCAATACTTAGCTTAAAACATAAGGACAAGGAACAAGTTCCACTAAGCACTAGATAAGACAAACAAAAGAGAAGAAAAGACGATTTTGAAGTTGGCATCATTTTTATATGAGAAGTGAGTCACTTGGATAGCATTAATCCTACATGTTGAGTGGCAACATTGTAAATTAAGAAGGGAGAATGAGAAGAATACAATCATTCCTTCGTGAAAAAAGATACAGAAGTGGAGCACATGGTGACCGAGTTTACTCTAATATACAAAAAGCATAATACTCATCAAAATGAAAGTTCTATGTACGTTAATAGGGATGTTGTTCAAAAGAACCTAATGAAACCAGACATACACCTTTCTTGTTCAGCAAAGAAACTCAAGTGTGTCATGTGAGTATAACATATTTTGAGGTTCTCCATTAGCAATGTGCAATGGGAGCTAGTTGATATAAAGCGGACCCCATGACAGCACCTTATATGACCTCTTATGCCAATTAGAATTCTACAAAAAACCAATAGGCAAAGAATACCTATGCTTTCCACAACCAGGGGCAACAAGTCAGTTTGCAACTAAGAGAAATGAAGGGAGGTAGAGAAGATCATTCTCATATACAGCTCAAGCCAACTCAGAAAAGTCCAATTTCCTTCATGGCAAATCAACAATCAGGTCCAAAATCACCAGATGATGACTTACGAAGAAAGAAATGAATGATGGCCTTTGATTCTAATTTCTTGCAGGTCATTATAGTCCGTTGCAGTTGTTAATTAATTAGAACAAGGCGGTCATCTTCAACAGTTCAAGCCAATTCATTAATCCAATGGAAGTAGTATGAATCAGGTCAAAGATAATGGATGAAAGCAAAGAGAACCAGTGCAGGAACATGGAGCAATTCTGGGATCTAATTATAGCTTCAATTTAAACAATTAGGGGTCAATTTTGTCTTTGTTGGGGTGATCTGTCATTTTAAGTACTAACTAAATAGAGGTCAACATATTTTATCTCATGGGTCAGACATGACTTATCTTATCCATAATTAACATGCAAAATTCCAATATGTGAAGAATTCCAACAATGAAAACAAAATGGAAACCAATCACTTTGAACAGAGGCCTTGAATGGTGAACCCCTGTATTTGAAAATTCAGCTCACTTAGCATTAAAAAGAGGACCGGGCAAAATAACAACAAAACAATGCAGACGTAAGCCTTTAGGCGTCATCAGGGGCAAGAGGCCACCCCTTTCTTGTTATTCTTTTATTTCCTTTTTCATGTGGGGTCAATGGTAAGCAGACAAAAATACCTATACATTTTTATGTAATTTTATCTTGGCCATGAGGCAAATTCCATATGTAAATATCTTGGCAAAGAAGTTATACTCAAAGTACGGAAATGGAACTTTACAGTCAACTACTTGTATTCATATAATTACTTTTCCTCCATAAAATCTTTATCATTAAAATTCATTTAACTATAGGTTTAATCTAGTTCAGAAAAATCTACAAATCTGATTCCCTTCCCTGCAGAGATGTGTTTCTTCCTCCTCATAGCTTGCTTGGATAATCCTGCTGGATCCTCAAGATTGGAAATATGATTTCTAATATTACAGAATATGAGGCCTGGCCTGGCCTACGTCAATCGAATCTCTCCCAGCCTATTCCCACAGGGAGGAAAAAAAAGAGAGCTCATGAGGTCTCTTTTTTCCTCCCTATGGGATTCAAGCTAGCCCACTTAGAAGGTATTCCTATTAATTCTGTGAATATCAGCATGCCTAGCCTGTGGTCCCCTGAATCCTGCTGGATTGCACATGATTATCGAAACACGCCCTTAAGCTACAAAAATTTCATATATGAAATATTATATAGGTCTGGTAGTTAATCGGTTCCAAAGTATATTTCTAATCCATGCCAGCTGTATAATATGCCACCTCAGCATACTCAATGACTGTACAACAATCTGACATTTTAAAAGAAGAGTGTCATAAATATTTACCTATGGCATATAAGAAGATGGTATATTGCTAATCTAAAAGAAACATGAGAAAACATTAAGGATGAAGCACTACCACCACTCCTTTCCACAAAAAAAACAGATCCAAGAATGTCAGGTATATAAATAAACTTCTTTCTTCCATGAATCCCAAAACAAGTTCTGCATGATGAATGAAAAAACAAAAATGTGTTTGAAAGGATGTAAATTGTCTCCTAGCATTAAAAACTTCAAAAATATAAATCAGCTATAGAATAACCTGCACCCACCATCACAGGCATTTCTAAGCACTGAAAACCTCTTCAAAATAAGCAAAGAATACAAGTAATGTTAGATAATGGAAGCTTTTAAAAAATGAAGGCAAAAATAGCGTTTAGCACCCTATTTGCTTCAATCCAATCAACACAGATTTTCCTCCTATCAAAGGAAAACTAATTGGGCGAGGCATGATATCAATAGCAGACATTTCAAGAATCTGCATCACATCACAAAAACACTGCACCATGACAAAACAGAAAGAAAACTAGAAAAGCAATCAGACAAGCCAAATTAAAACTGCAGTATAAATTCATTTAAAGAAGCAAGAAAGTTGCTATTCATGGTCGAACTGAAAGACATTCAAAAACCCAGAACTGGTGCAACGTTTGATACCTAGAATTGATGGACGTCAGACAAGCCAAATTAGAACTGCAGTATAAATTCATTTAAAGAAGCAAGAAAGTTGCTATTCATGGTCGAACTGAAAGACATTCAAAAACCCAGAACTGGTGCAACGTTCGATACCTAGAATTGATGGATGGCGTACTTGATTCACCGTATAACTGAATGCCTGACAAATACGGCACATAATACTGAACAACGCTATCACTGCCATTCAGAACCAGAGGAACACCGGCACCATACGCGCTCCACTCCTTGAAAGACTCCCAGAGATCCCCCAAAGCAAAATACGGCCTGAACTCCACATCGCAAGTCCTCCACCCCCTCATCCTCGTCTGAAAACCAATCATACCTAAATAACCCCCAAGATTTGAACCAAGAATGCCAAAAATTAAAAAAATAATCTATAACGAAACAAACCTTGGAAAGATACTGAGCCGGGACCGATGGAGTTGTGGACTCCAAGAACCGATGTAGATTACAGGGAGAAGTTACCGCCGCCGCGGCTGGTGACGAGGCGTGCGAAGCCACCGGCTTCGACGGTTCTTCCTCCAATCTGGCCCGCTTCTCCGGCTCCCGGAACTCCGGGACCACCACCATGGCCTTCTCGTTGGGAGCCGGGGGCGGGGCGGGGGAGGATCCGGCGGCGGCGCTGTTCCGGGACTTCTCGGGGCCCTGCTGGTAGTGCTGCTGGTGGTGGTGGCGACTCCGGAGAGCCCTGACGGGGTTGTAGAACAGATCCTCGCCATGGCCGCGCCCGAACTGCAAGTCCGTTCCCAACATTTGTACAAACCCTAGAAGACTAAAGAAACCCTAATTCTAGCGGCTAGAAATCCCAATTGAACCCTAGAATCCAATTGGAGGCGGCCGGAGGAAAATCCGGCGGGATTGGCAACGCTAAACGGCAGAACGAGGAGACGGAAAGGGGGATTCGAAAGACTTCGAGAGAGGAAACGAAAAGGAGAAAGGGGCACAAGAGCTGCGATCTTTGCGTCGATATATGAAACGCAAGGAGAGAGAGATCAAAGGAGACGGAGAAGAAGGGGACGAAGAGGGGAATCAAATTGGAAGGGGGATTAGGGATTGGGATTAATTAAGAGGAACGCGGTTAGGATAGCCTGCACCATTAATACGTTTTCTATTGCCGGGGTTTCGATTCCGAATCTGGATTTTTACAATCAGAGTATTGAGATCCCGCCACGTGGGGGTAATCTAGGACACGTGTGTGGACGAGATTGGATTTGCAGCCGGATATCTGGATTGCCATCCTGGAGTCGAGATTAGCGTTCTCGTGTTTTAATTACCTAATTAGCCTTAGGAAGCAGGGAGGTCTATCGTTTTTGCCTTGATTTCAGCGTTTTATTACTGCTTGTGGTCAAAGGGCAGGGGTTTGTCGAACGCGTTAACTGCCATTTAGAGTAGCTTACAACGTTTAGTTTTTGACCGTTGGAAGACTTCATCTCTGCGTCCAAGGGGCACAGGGGTTGTATCTTTCGCGCAAAAGAGCGATTCACCTTTTTGCGCGGATCCACCGGTGGATCTTGCAAACATCGCTTCGAGAACTGTGCAGACTGATGAACAAATATTTTGAGAGCGGGATGGGGGATGATCTAACGGACGACGATCAATCATTCTTTCGCTTGGAATCCGAACGCATATCCGAGTGGGATTATTGAATGGCTCGGGGTGTATCTTTCGCTTTCGCAACATCAACCGGATTGCGCCTCCAAACAAATTGAAGTGATTTGAAATTCGTGCAAGTTGCGATTCAAAGAAGGAACCCAAGCCTCTAACCAAAGGTTAGGGGCTGGAATTTTTCTTGCGACTTGCAACCGACCCTGTTATCCTGTCTTGGGGATCCTGGAATGGGTTATCCTGTCTTGGGGATCCTGGAATGGGCACCCAAGAATGGTTTGCCCATTCCAGGATCATGTGGCTGTGGGAAGGGAATGATGATGTGGGTTTTATTTGGTCAAGTAATTGGTCTTTTATGTGCTTTTATTTTTCAGTTTTGAAAATTGTCTTGTTATATGTTTTAGTTGGTATTTTGTATGATTATATATAACAAAGTAAAGATTCGTATGCGGATACATCCTTTTCAAGATTAAATATCGGATAGAATATAAGTTTGAGAGATACCAATGGCCTTTTTTTTTTTGATGCAAAGGGGAGGCACCAATGGCAATTTTTAGTTCTTTTCAGATCGGTTAACTAATTTTAAATGGATAGAACCTTGGGACATTAGAATCTTTTCTAATATAAAATTAGTGGAGCCTTAGCGGTCCTAAAAAGCTCAATTTGAAGATTGCTTGTCTGGTTACCTAATTTTCCTCCTTTTATCCCTATTTAATCCAAAAAATAAAATTTATAAAATTGATAGCTGGCTCAAGCGGGGGGTTGTGTGGTTAGGGATGAAAGTTTGAATAGAAGTGGTTGGTGGGAATACATTGACACGCCAATTTGAATTCCAAACCTCTCTTCCCTTCTTCTTGTACCTATAGGGTATGTTAGAATTCATTGATTAGTCGGTTTTACTAAACTTTATTTTGATTGATTTATGATTGATTGTGCCAAACTTAGTCGGTCTTATCAAACTTCGTCGGTCTTTAGTACTATATAAAGGCCGCTCCTACCCAAGCCCCATCGCATCGGTGTCTTCTCCCAAGTCGACGTCCTGTGTGTGGGTCTCTTCCGGCATCCGATCATGGAAGAAGGGGAGAGCCCGGTCTCGTGATGCCTCATGCTCCCCTATCTTCGGCAGCTTCTGCATGCCTGCATCTCCACTATCGTTGACCACTCCCAGATCCAAGGAGGAGAAGAACCCATGTCGCGGTCTGGCAAAGAAGGAGCCGCACCCCGTGTGCTCCGCCACAGGGTGCATGTTCCCGTCTCTGCGCCCGCTTCCATTCCGCACCGCTGCCGCGCATCTGATCCGGAGGAGGAGTCTCTCCTCGAGCTCGTCCACAATCTCCTTAAGCACTTCTTCTCTTTGAAATGGTGAAGAAGTGCGGCCAGATCTTGACGAAGCTGATGAAGAACAAGAAGAGCATATGGTTCAATTCCCCTGTGGATGTGGTGGGCATGGGCCTCCATGACTACTTCCAGATTATAAAGCACTCTACGGACCTTGGTACCGTGAGATCTACTATGAGGCCCAATTGTCCCACATCGAAAAAACTCGTTCTAGAGCTTGGGCATATGAGGGGGGTATCTCCAAATCCTGCAGAAGCATTTTGGATGAAAAATAAAATCGGGAAGGGGTCTGAGCAGCGCGTGCGGCGCACGTACGGACCCCAAAATCGGACAATATCTAGCAGGGGAGCCCCGCGGTCCCCCCTCATGTGGCCCTCTCGTGGGCACTGGGTGCCTCACGTGCTCCACACAGGCGGGGGCGTGATATTTGGTATCAGAGCCGAGGACGGCTCTTGTCCGATGGTGGGAAGGGTATGAGGCCCAATAGTCTCACATCGGAAAGACTCGTTCCAGAGCCTAGGTATATGAGGTGGGCGTCTCCAAATCCTGCAAATGCGTTTTGGGTGGAAAATAAAATCGGAGAGTGGTCTGAGCGGCGCGTGCAGCCTCCGAAACCGGACAATATCTAGCAGTGGAGCCTCGTGGTCCCCTCTCATGTGGCCCCCACATGGGCATTGGGTGTCTCACGTGCCCCGCGCAGGTAGGGGCGTGACATCTACTTCGCTACCTAGTGGGCTCTCAATGTGGTGTTCGACATTTATAACAAGAAGGTCCTCAAAGCCTTCCTTTACCCTTGCTCATCCACCCTCTCCCTCACCACCGGCTCCCTCATTGCTTCCGAAACCCAGGCAAGAAGAGAGCAGTGTAGAAGAGAGCAGTATCTTCGTGGACTCGGACCCTTGGCATTCCTTCTAGGCCATCCGCGAGCAGATGTTCGGCTTCGCCCAGCACGATGGGCCTCAGCATGGCCCGCACCATCATCATGAGCAGCTTTAGACCTGACGTCGTCTCCGTCTATACTTCCACCTCCTGTTTCTCTAGAGATGAGGAAGTTAAGCCCCTCGAGCACCTGCTTTCGGTAATCATGTTCTTCTGGAGATGAGGGAGTTAAGCTTTCTGAGCATCCGCTTCCGGTGCTCCTGTTCCTCCGAAGATGAGGGAGTTAAGCTCCTCGAGTATCTGCTTCTAGTACTTCTGTTCCTCCTGAGATGAGGAAGTTAAGCTCCTTGATCACCCGCTTTCGATGCTCCTGTTCTTCTGGAGATGAGGGAGTTAAGCTCCCTGAGTACCCGCTACTAGTGCTCCTGTTCCTCTTGAGATGAGGGAGTTACGCTTCCTGAGCATCAACTTCTGGTGTTCTTGTTTTTTTGGAGATGAGGGAGTTAAGCTCCCTAAGCACCTGCTTCCTGTGCTCTTATTCCTCCATGGAGGAGGAGGCGACGCACGCCACACCGTACCGTCAGACACTTGGCGAAGGTAAACTTGGCAGGCGCAGTCTTGCTCTCGATCATGTAGGAGCAACGCGTCATACCGTACTGTCAGAAGCTTGGCGAAGGTAAACTTGGCATGTGCATGGTCCCGCTCTCGATCATGGAGGCATATATTTGCATGATACCGCTCCAGTCCTTAATCTTCAGCTTTATTTGCTGCCCTCGGCTCCTTCATCATCTAGTTCGAGGTCTCTTGCTCTTCTTTTATGGTGCTTTCGTCTACAAGCATCATTGAGCTTCAATTGCATTCTCTTTGAGATATGTTCTTGCTGCAGACATCTTCAACAAAGCTCATCCTCCTCGCATCTTTCGCTCTATTGTTTTCAAACTCAAGTTGGTGTCCACTTTACCACTTTGAGTTTGAGGAAGGATCTTAGAATCCATCGATTGATTGTTTATGCCAAACTTAGTCGGCCTTACTAAACTTCATGTTGATTGATTTGTGATTGATTGTGCTTTAGTCAGTCTTACCAAACTTCGTCAGCCTCCTAATACTATATAAAGACTGCTCCTGTACATTGTAAAGACGAGCAAAAATACGATTCTCTTATTTTTCTCTTCTTCCCTAATTATTTCAACAGGGTAAATGCTTTTGGATTTCCATTTGCATATCAAGTTTTGGAATTTCTTAAAAGACTTTAGATATTGTTTTTTACTAGAATGCACATGAATATCCAACGTTTTGACATTGTTTTAGATCAGGTGCTATAGAATCTCATTATGACATGTTGTAGAGCAATCAAAATTCAAAATAACAACAACAAATGATGCACACATTTTCTCCAGCAAAATACAATTAGAATCAGCTCAGAGTCTTCCAATTCTACTGTTTTATTTGTCAGCTTGCAAGGTGACACCTACGACTCCACAATATGTTTACTACAATACTACCACACCGTTTTAACAACTCATCGCTCTGCTTCCCCCATAGCAGTGGCTGATATATATGATGGAACTCTCATGTTATTGGAAGCAGTAATTCATCTCGTACATACTTTCAAATACATGAATATTTGGAAAACGAATGCATGCACCATGTAATTGGCACTTCCTATGCGATCACTACAATGTACCCTCAAATGTCTGTTCAATGGGGGAAAAAAGGAGAAGAAAAGAAAAAGAAAACTCAATTGGTACGATGGACTAGAACAGAAAAATTACTTCTCTCATTTCTCTGTCAGTGGCTAAACACGACAACATATAATGATCACAATGTACAGAAAAATACATTCTTTCAGCATCATATATTCATGACCAAGTAATTCTTGTTTTTGTCAACCAATTTGCAATACTGGTTTATTGTTTAAAGTCTGCATGCCCACATCGCAGAGAGTTATTTCTGGAGAAAGCACAAAGAGACTGCAATGCTTGATTACTGTAAGAATGACAGTCAAAGGAAGCATACACATAAAGCCATCTCTAAAGTATAAAAGTAAATCATTTCAGTTAAGCTTCCAAATTTTTTTATTATAAACTGAATCATGTGTTGTTTGCTACACCAAAAGAAAATTCATACTTCCCGCAGGGAGTCGAACATCTCAGGGGGTCATTTCTGC
>JAOXJJ010001100.1:4217508-4233610 GCA_025769935.1 Phoenix roebelenii | reverse complement strand
AGAATTGTTGTTTCGTTCGAGTCCAAAGCTTCTGCAATCACATCTAAAAGAATTTGGTAATTAGTTGAATGGCAATGTGTTATAGCCCGGTTCTGTTTGTGCTTTTGGGCCAGCCCGAAGTGGCCAGGACCATACTTGACCTGTGCTCGACACGTGGGGGCGAATGGAAAAGAAGACTCTAGGAGTCTTCTTTCTCCCCCGACTTTGGCAGAGTTGGAGACTCCCATAGGCAATCTGAGTTCGATTCGAACTCTAGGATCACGCCTATTTAATTCTCTATCTCCTCCTTTGATTTCATCCCCCCAAAACGCCGAGAATCATCGCGATCTAATCTCCCCTTCTTTGACCCTCCTCCTCAATTCGCTGCCGGATTGGGCCGCTGGAACCTTGCCGGACCGAGGTGAGAGCCCTTCGCCTCCTTCTCCATCTTTTCTCCGGTCATTGGGCCACTGTTCCCCTTGAATTCGGCTGGCAAGCCGCCGGAATGGTGTTTACCAGGACTCCCCTAATTTGCTTTTGTTTTCTGTCTCCCGCTCGGCCGGTCGTCGCTAAACGTGGCATGCGGTCGGCACCGCCTTGGGTCGTCGACCACTAGGGTTGCCGGCCACAAGTGGCTATTGCTGCCGAGCATCTTCCCTTTGGAAAGAAGGAAGAAAGAGAGAGAGAGAGAGAGGAAGAGCCTTCTGGTTCTCTCCTCTTTCCTTGTCTTTCTCTCTCCTCTGTCTAGTTTTCTCTCTCTTTCTGTGGTGCTTTCTCTCTCTAACTTGATCCAGGGGGATAATTGGTTGTGAGGACTGCTAGATAGTCTGGAGTTGCTATGTGATAGTGGACCTCTTTAGTGGATCAGTAGAGGATTTTGGGTTGTCGGATACATCAGATATTTTTTTATGTTGACTTGGTTCTATAGAAAAACAATCTTTTGAACAAGTGGATGTTGATCAGGGTTCTGCGCATCCCGATTCGTAGATCACGGTGTGGACAGGTGATTAGTTTGTCTTGTTGTCAAAAAAAGGTAAGAATCCTTGTATACTGACATGCATAATATAAATATTTTTGTACCTATATATAAGAATGATGTGCTAATGATCAAGATAAATAAGAAGCAAGAATAATTTTATAATGGTTTCTGTAATAGATTGTATTTTGATCCAGTATGCTTATAATTGATGGTATGATGAATCCATATATGAGCATAATTTATACTTGCATAATCAAACTAATGGATATGGTGCTCTAGACTAACCATGTTACATTGATTGCCCCATCACGGGCTAAAAATATGACAGCGGTTGTCTGAAGCCGAAAGTAAAAGAAAATGATTTTTAGATATAAATTTGATTAAATGAACCGGAACTTTGGGCTTATCTCGTTATTATCGATTGTCCTATCACAGGCTAAAAATGTGATATTATTGATTGCCCTATCATAGGCTAAAAATGTGATATTATTGATTGCCTCATCACAAGATGGAAATGTGATATTATTGATTGCTCCATCACAAGCTGAAAATATGATACAATCGATTGCCCCGTCATAGGCTGGAAATGTGATACTATCTATTGCTCCGTCATAGGCTGAAAATGTGATACCATTGATTGTCCTATCACAGATTGAAAATATGATACTATTGATTGCTCCATCACGTATTGAAAACGTGACTATAATTTAGCCTAAAGTCGGAAAGATAATTGATCTAGATCAAGTTAAAAAGGAATGGAATGAAAAGCATTAAAAATATAATTGAAGATTTATGAGATGTTATATGATATATCATACTTATTTAGCTGGATTTCTATTGATATTTGATGTACATACTTTATATTAATTATTCGAGCATTATTGATAATCGGTTTATATTTTTATGATATGTACAACGATTTCTTAAAGTTTTCAAATTTATATTATTATTGTGTTGGTGTGGATGTGTGGGGATTCTTATTGCAATGTAAAGCTCACAACCCCTTCTTTTTTTTTCAAAGTTGCAGGATGTATAATTTCATATAGATTGGGCATGAAGTTCGAGTACCAGAGTTGTCGGTTAGTTAGTTTATTTTTCTTTAATATCGATGAACAATTGTAAATGAACTGGTTTGATTAATTGGATATTTTGGATTTATCTATTTAGATTAATTGATTAATTGTGGTGTTATCGAGTTTTGTTTATCTTAGGATTTGCATATTCTCAATGGTTCTGTCCTAGAAAATGTGTGGCCATATTGCGTGCGAGACCCGAATGCTGGTTCGGGGCGTGACACAATGAAAAGCTTAAAACATAGCCAAAACCAGTAACTAAGGTTCACTTGGCTACAACCTACGGTTAACTGCTTGATGTATTTTTGATTCTAAGGGAGGCTAGAAAAAATTATCTACTTACTTTTGGGATTCTCTAGTCACTTTTAAAAGAATTTGATATTTAAAAATATTTAAAAGCTCTGCAGTCTGCACCCACAACACTAACAATTATCCGAAGACCCAAAATCTCCTAAGATAGGAAACACAGGAAAATTATGAAATATTCATGCATGATGACCGATGACCAACTGTTGGCTTGTTCCCACTAAAGATGTGTGGAAAAGCCAAAAATTGTTGCTTTTCTTTCGAAAATTTTAAAAATAAAATATATATTTTATTTTCAAAATCTAAAACTTAAGAAAAAAATTAGAAAACAAAAATTAGTAACACTGCTCGTTTATATTAGTTCGACATTAACACAGCATGGCTGCTCTTATCTTTCCACTAAATGTTGTCCAAAAAAACTGCCTACCTAATCTCAATCCTAGTACCGCTCTGGTTCAAGCATGCTTAGCCACAAAATTTTGATGGAATCCGGTGAGTTAGTGCTGGCATGATTGCACCCAATCTAGCATTAAACTTATTGTGAGAATAAAGGGTTTGAACTTAGTCCCACATCGACTAGATAGCGGAGAGGTCTATTCCTTAAATGAAGGTGGGCTACCCCTTTCTCTTCAAAAGCGTCTTTTATGGGACAAAATCGTGTGTGGGGAAGAGACTATGAAACTACCCCAAAGTAGACAATACCTCTGAGGAGAAGCAGTCGCTTCCACTGTCTGAACATGGTGGGGACTGAGCTCTGGGGTTTGGGGGATACCCTCGGCTTCATCAATGGTGCTTTCGTTGAGAGCCCTCGACTCTGGCCCAGACCCCTTCGCTGAAGAGGCTATGTTGTGGGAATAAAGGGTCCGAACTTAGTCCCACATCGATTAGATAGTGGAGAAGTCTGTTCCTTAAATTAAGGGAGGCCTTAGTCGCTTCCGCTGTCTGAGCCCGATGGGAACTGAGATATGGGATTCGAGGAATATCCTCGGCCTCATCAAAACTTATCTAAAATAAATCTCATGATCGCCAATTTCGAAGTGCTCTTCGGTTATAAATCAAGAAATAAAACGAAAGAGAACGTCGGTGCAGGGTCGACAAACTTACCTACTGCCGAACACGAGCCATTAGCCAAATCATTGGGGCAGAAGCAGGGCCGATCAGCGGTGGAATTGGAATAAAACCCACAAAACCCACCGGAGTCGACGCACTCGCGGCACCACGCTCGTCCCGCCCTCCAACTCACTGCGAACCCCTCCTGCAGCGCGTCCCCGAAGCTCAAATTGCCGTTCATCAGAAGGCCTGCAGCCGTCTGACTCACCGGAACGAGCACAGTGGAACGACAAATCCCCCCAAGACCAGCCAAACTACCGTTCTGGATCCCATAATAAAGCCGCAGCCCGGCCCCGGCGGTATCGTTAACGAAGCAGTCGTTGCTATGTAGCATCGGGGAGCTGCAGTTGAGGAAGACGGTGAGGTTCCGGTCGCGGTCGGAGTACTCGAAGCGGCGGAGATCCAAGGTGGTGTTCTCATATGGCTGGGGGCAGGATTGGCCGAGGAAATCGGGGTCGACGATGGTTAGAAGCCGGTCCGAGTAATCGACGTCCTTCACCTGGTAGCGCTTGCCGTTGATGCGGATCACCATGGCGGAGTTGTTGGTGCAGGTGAGATCGAAGCCCGGGTAGCCACAGTAGTCAGGACGGCTATCTAATCGGAATGGGTAGGAGATATTGACGCTGAGGTCTCCGCAGGTATAGGGGACCGGAGAGCAATCCGTGTATTGCTGCAAGGAAGCATCGGAGAAAGAAGGCGACAGGAATGATATTATGGAGAAGAGAAGGAGAAGGAAGGGAAAAGGTGGAGGAGGGGATTGTAGGTACATGTTCTCTCCTTTCGTCTGGTAAGCTTCTACTGGTCGTTGAATTCCAGGTATTTATCTCCAGGTTCGTTAGATTTGAAACGGGACAAGGAAACTTTCAAGGTAAGAGCCCAAATTTCAAAAGCACGTTCCCTTTGGCTTCAGAGTTCGGACTAGCTGGTGAGGGTTTTCTCCCGAGTCAGATAAGGAAAGGCGCACCGCATAAAATAGAGACACCTGTACTACTCTAGCGGGACGTTTTCTGGTTGCAAACTATGATACGCAACTTCTGTTCCTCAGGGCATTTGCAGGAATTTGCAAGTAACCTCCATCATAAACTTATCTCTCTCTCAAAAAAAATAATAATAATAACAAAGTTGAATTTCGGGACCGTTTGATTTGTAGAAAAAAAATTTCTAATGAAAATTTTTTTTCTATAAAATTGAATTTTGGGACCGTTTTCTGGTTGCAAACTATCATATGCAACTTCTGCTCATCGTGCAATAACAGGGCATGAATCTGCAAGTAACCAACATCACAAACTTATCTCTCTCAAAAAAAAAAAAAAATAACAAAGTTGAATTTCGGGACTGTTTGATTTGTAGAGAAAAAAAATTTCTAATGAAATATTTTTTTTCTATAAAATTGATGCCTAGATCTACATATATAATACTTCGAAAAGTGGTTGACTATGGAAAAATGATGCATTCCACCACATTCTATCTAAAAGCCTAAGAATATTTTTTTAAAAAAAAATTACCCTATTTTTTAACTAGTGGGAGTTGGACTTTCTGATGCCCTACTTGAGTTTTTCTTTTCTGTGAATGTAGAAATTTTATTCTTATAGAAAGCTACTTAACTATTTTTATTCTTTGAAAATTCCAACCAAATATAAGGTATTTTTTTTATTTTTTTGTTGACCATACTTTTTTTCTCCTCCTTGCCCCGCGAACCAAATGAATCCTGAATTTTCAAAGGGGGAGCATTCATATATATCGGCCATATTGGCTGCTTGCATGCGCTTGCCTATCAAGTTATGTAAAAATTTCTGCCAGGGCATGAGCATACCATCCACTTGTCCAGAAGAGATCACAACCTCTATTCATTAGACCATAAGATACATGCTTGAGTCCGGATTATGTACATGACTGGAAAACACTTGCCACTCCCCTTCAGGAATGTTTTCATAAATGATCTGAAGAGTTCATCAACTCCCTAATACCATAGTCAGATTTCGGTTCTGATGATGAAGCAATTATTGGTTCTGAAGGAGCAGAGAGATATGGCTTTGGAGGAATTGGCAAGTCATCGACACTACCCTGCAACATATCTACTACCTTGCTTATAGAAGGTCGATTTCCTGGTGCTGTTTGTATGCACCACAGGCCAACTAAGATCATCTTTCTTGCAATTTCTTCAGTTTCCTTTGTTATTCCATGAACTTGTAAATCTCCATCTTGATCTAGATGTTCATAAATCCAGTGTGGAAAATAAACTTCACTTGTATTCCTGACACCAACATCTATATTCTGGCGTCCTCCAACCATTTCTAATACCATCATTCCATAGCTATATACATCAGATTTACTGGAGACCACTCCAAAATTCCTGGAGAAGACCTCTGGAGCAATATATCCTATCGTTCCCCTTGTATCCGCCATGGAAAGTATGCTAACTTTAGGCGGACACAACTTAGCCAACCCAAAATCGGCTATCTTGGGACAAAATTCCTGGTCTAGTAGTATATTATGAGGTTTAATATCAAAATGTACTATACGTGTGCTGCACCCTCGATGCAGGTACTCTAATCCTCGGGCAATGCCGATTGCTATCTGGTATAATCTCTCCAACCCAAGATCTACTTCTGGTCTTTCTGAATAGATGTACTTATCCAGAGATCCATTAGGCATGAACTCATAAATGAGAGCTCTTTTGGATCCCTCTGAGCAAAATCCTAGAAGACTGACAATGTTCACATGAGAGGTCCTACCGATGCTGGAAACCTCATTGACAAATTCGTCGCCATTTCCCTTGGAGCTGCTTAACATCTTCACAGCTACCAAACAACCATTGTCCATACTACCTTTGTATACAGTTCCATAGCCACCTTGGCCAAGCTTGTCACGGAAGGATTTGGTTATTTTCTTCACATCACAATACCTGTATCTTTTTGGAGCAAGGGATCCATAACTCTCTAAAAAGGCTTCGATGTTCTTTGCATCATCTGATTTCTTTTTCCAGAAAAGGAACGACATGGGAGCTCTGTTGTGCTGAAACCGATAGAGAAAGAATACAGTGCACGCCAGTAGGAAACCTGAAACTCCTGCCGCTAAACCTGAAAAGGAACGGAGGGAAAATGCAGTGAGAAAGTTCTGTGAAAGTTCTTTTCCACATCCTTTGAAATTGTCAGATCTACTGCTTAACATGATTGGAAGAAACGTAAGAATAAAGAGCTTTGAAACCTTAAAAGAACATTAGGCCATTAATACATAAATGCATCTGGGGTCCTAAAAGTAACACGATTAGTATTTTTTTCCACTGAGAATTAGGTGGCTTTACCTTCAGGTTTCTTTTGAGAAAGCATTCATCTTTAAGTTAAAAGGGAAAAAGAATGCTGGTTATAAAAATTTCATGCCCCTGATAGTGTCAACTCAAAATGTTAAAGAAAATGTTAGCACTCTGTTCTGTTATGTTTTGCATCAATTACAGTAGCTGAAAAATTCCTTTTCTTAGGAAGTTGTCTATCTAATCCGACTATAAGACACAATCCAGTAGATATTATGTCAGAAAAAGTTTCTCAATAAATGTAATATTCTAGTCCAATCTCTGACGTAGAGGATTTTCTCATAAAAAAAAATCATCTACGTCAGAGATTGGACAAGAATATTATGACAAAATAGATAATACTATACTGAGTTTGGTTTGATGTTAATAAAGCTAATGCTGCAAATAAAATTAAGGTGGTTCCTGCTTGGTTTAGCTAATTTGGGTTGTACACATCTGCTATTAGGAAAGTTGAGGTTTATTAAAGTTCCATTGTTTTCTTGATAGCAATTGCTGTGGAGAGAGTTGGCAATTTCTTCATAGAATTGTATAAAGCTTGTGGATTAGGATGCATTTGCCAAACCTGAGTAGTCTCAAACATTTCCATAATTCCTTCATTTTTCTTCTTCTTCCCTTTTGTTTTTCTGGTTTGAAGATTTTCTTTTTGCATCATCCTTTTTCCCTTTTAAGATTTTCTCTTTCTTTTTTGAATGAAAGGGCCCTTATTAAGAATGATGGAGGAGATAAAACACTTTCTTACATGCAATGAAATGTCAATGGATAAGCACTCTTTTCTGGAATAAAATGTCATGGATAGCATTATATTACACTGACAGTCCAAAAGAGAATTCAGAATACAAAAACCAAAGGTTGTATGGATAAGGAGATGGAACCCTCAAACTTGCAAAGAGAAAAGTTTACCTTTGTCCGGTGGTGTTTCCATGTCTAGGTATGGTAATATTTTCCTTGACCAAGGGATATCAAGAAGAAAACTCTAAGAGATTCCTGGATACTAAAAAAATAGTACTTCTTTCAAAAATGACATTAGTATAACTCTTCAACATAATGCATAGACAAGTTTAGGATACTTTACTATTAACAAACAAGAAACAGAGCAAATTAACTAACCCTGTGTAGATAGTAAAGCCCTTAAGTGAAAATTATTGCCTGACATATTCTTAGGTGCAAAACATGGTTCAATTATTTCAACTTCTCATCACATCGTTGGGTATATTTAGGAAGTCAATTCATGCATTAGGGTGCCTTATTTCTGACGTGGTTCACCTGATGTACTTCCATAAGGCCATGGAGGAAGATTATTACGACTACGCAGATATAGCGACTCCAGGTTTCCTCACATTATCATCATCAGAGCCTAATCTGATGCAGAAGAGCCTACTTTATAAAACAGTGTGATGTGGAGATGCTGAAAGATATTCAATTTAGTCATAATGCATTTCTTCATTTACAATAAAAGTTGACATCAAGAATTAGAGAAATTGTTTTCTGTTGCTAGAAAGTCCAGAATATCTCAAATGCCTTAAACAAATAGCATGCTGCCCAATATTCAAAACTTTCAAAAGGTAGTTCTAGAAGAAAAATCTTTAAGAGGTTGCCATGGCGAAGAGGATGTACCTATTGCAATCTTTCTCGTTTTAGCGGAATTGTCTTCTGCAAGAATGTAAATGTTACAGTTAGTGCAAGATTGACAAAGTCACATAGTAAATCAATCAAAGTATCCTATATCATTTCTATTCTTAATTGTAAGGATTGAAGACTTGAAAGTTCTAGTAACGTAACTACAAAATTTTGGCTACCATTTAATTTTTCTCTCTTATTGTGTAAAATGGGATCCATAATGCCACCCCCCAACTTTTTTAATATCTTGTTGTTCTATTTGATCTTACACTACTCAAACCGATAATTCACCCTTAGATCAAAGATTAATGAAAATGGTGTCAATACTTAGTCTGTGTAACCTAAACAAAAAGGGAAAAGTATCTGGAAGAGTTAAAGAGGGTGCAGATTAAGGTTCGTTTCAGAGGCATCTCGTTCAGTGATAAAGTTTTAAAGGATTGAATTTATGCCATTGCTTAAATTTCTTCTTGATGGAATGTGGAGGAAGTAAAGTAAACATTTAGACAAGATTTCATCTAACGAAAAGATAAGAAATAGATTCCATATTACAACCACAAAGAGGGCAGCCTGTTTCTGTTTAAATTTCTACTTAAATATTGCAGTTAAGAGGGCCATAATTACTGGTAAGACTGTGCATTCTCCCAATTTAATTCTTATGGACTCCACCTTGTTGTTCTGAATTAATGAACTAGAAATTGCTTCTTGACATAGGTAAACTCCAAATCGCATAAATTCTAGATTCCAAGAAGTCAAAATTATGTTAACGGTCTCGGGCATAATTTATAATCTGGTATTCCAACCAAACGTCAGAGACCATTGACTTTATCAAATAATTCATCTAGAATGCAATTTGCTCAAGATGGTCATGGATAGATGGACTAGATTTGAGCTTCCGTAGTTTGTTGAAATTATTGTCACTCTTTGGGAGGCATACAAGCAATGGAAGAAAGCGAAACAAAAGATTAGTTGGATCAATTTGACTGTTCTATCAATTAGATCAGTTGGTTGGTGCAGATTCTGTAACCCTGACCTACTCTCCTATATTTCATTCAAGACCCTTGCAAGAGGGTTGCTAGAGAAGTCAGAACATCTTGGCTGAAGTGAGAGGCCATGTTGTGCCTCTCAATCGGATCAGCCAGTTCATTCCAACTCCACGCGATCTGCTTCTTTGTTCCCTCTCTCTCTTTTCTACTTTCTTTTGTTTTTTCTTTATTTCTTAAGTCTCTTTTTCCTCTTTTTTTTGCGCTGTTTACAAGGGATTTTTCTCCACCCTTACGAAACAGTGGTGCTGTATGCAATTTTCTTTAAAAAGAAAAGAAAAAAAAGGGAAAAATATTAAGGTAATCCTAAGGAGCATCATGTGAGAGGGAGGACAGTAGTGAGAAGAAGGCCTCAGTGGAGCATCAACATGCAGGAACTGACACACGACATGGAAGAAGCGATGCAGGAAAACTGGACCTAAAAACGGGGGATTCAGTTAACTGAAGAAGGTCTACAATTGCAGATCCTCACTCCCTCCAAGGAGATGAATTAGAACTCTGGCAACTGGAATCTCATAAATGCTGCAAGATTCTTGATATTAGGCAGCAAGCCTAGAAGCACAGAACAATGGAACTTGAAGATATCATCATGGACTCAATTGATACAACCGAACTTTTTTGATGACATTTCCTGGAAGTGCTCTTAAGTACATGCAGGATATCGTTGCTTCATAGTTATGGTAGAGGAACTCTTTAAGAATCTAGGACAGAAGACTTACTGCAGATTGTGGAATGAGCTCCATCAGCACAGATGCAGATAAATTGCTGTGTCGTGTTCGCATACCCACACTTGCCTCCACTTGTTGCGCACTCCGTGCAATCGGTGACTGTCCAGTCCAAAAGAAATCCGTTCTTCAGAAGGGTCGCATAATCGCTACTATTAGCTCCAGGATAGGCCAAGACTGGTGCAACGACAGTATCACATTGGCTTGATAAATTTATGTGGCTGGGCATCATGCTATCACCAAGAAAGACAGAAGTATTGGTAGAAGCACAAGGTACTCTATACTGATTCGGTGGTGGTTCTGGGCAATAAGAGAAGAGTAGAGCCTTATTGGCCGAGCCGATGGTGAATGATTTGGGATCAACTGAGAGGTTTAGATGGGCAACTGGGCAACTGTCATCTACGTATTCGGCGTTGGCAACCAACATGGATTGGTTCTGATAGAAGATGCTCTGGATGTAATGATCTTGACCGGATATTTGGATGGTGGGCACGTTGTTGTCGCACGTAAGGCTGAAGGAGGGAAAGCCACAATAGGATGGTTGTTCGGGGAGCCAGAATGGGTATGTGATGTTTGTTTGCCCGCAATTTTTTGGCTCACAATCCTCCATCCGAGGGCCTGTCCATTGGCTGGCAGCTAATGTTGCTCCTAGCGCAGAGGAGAGGAGGAAGAATGACGGGAATGCTACCCAGGTCATTGTGGAGGAGAGGCAGTTTGAAGTGGGAGAGAGTGGAGTTAAATGTTTATGTAGCTCTTGCATCAAAAAAAATGTTTATATTGCTCTTGCATAAAAAAAAAAAATGTTTATATTGCTCGGTGGAGGTAGGTAGGAAGGAAAAGGGTGGACTAGGGACTGTAGTACGTGTTCTTTGGGAAAAGAACGCTGTTTTCGTTCATAAACAATAATGGTTTCGTTTGGTGAGGGCTAGTTGTGCTAGAGGAATGTCGAACGGTCGTCTCCTTGGCGTAAGATGTGGACCAGTTAGAGTCAATATTTGGACTTAGAGATACAGGTTAGATACGGATATTCAGCGCGCTGCCCGGAAGAGTTTAAACGGGACAAGGGAAAGCTCGGACAACCGAGCAAGAAATTTCTGCCCCTGTTCTGCATTCAAATCACCGGTTTAAACTAATGCAGAAAAAAAAAAATCCTCCACGGAAGCCAAATTAAGGAGGATATGGCGCATGATAGAATGCAGACACTTCTTCAAAATCTAATCCGATATGATTCAGTCCACACGTTCTTGCAAGATTTTTGAACAGTATCTGCTTCAAATTTTGTGTGGATGCAGATCATAGAATAAAAAATCTACAGAGGGTCCACTGTAATGCATCATATATCATGTAGAAAGCTCTCCGTTGCATGCCACGCTATCCAGAAGGATCCCAAAAGGAGTGGAAAATGCTAGGCTTCAGTCAATGGAGCCTCGATTCCAAGGAGAGAGATCGCATCTCAACCAAGACCCCACATTTGCCTCTACGGCTCTACTTCTCTCTGTGCCTCTGGCCGCCGGTCACTCGTAGGCCGAGGCGTGGGGGACCTCCTGATCATAACGTCCTCCATCTACCTCATTGGCCTTGTTTTACTTCCACACCCTCACGACCGCCTCTATCACGCCCAAATCCAACCCCCGGGTCCAGCTCGTGACACGCCGCACAATTGTTAGAACAAAGCCTTAAAAAAATGCAAGGTCTAAAAATATATTACAATCTCAATGTCATTGAATAATAATAATTTAAATTCATTCCAGACAACAAAATTTATCTGATTACAAAATTTGATCATCTAACCAGTATCAGTAATGCCCTATCTAATCATTCCTCCACTCGTGATCTCAACCATAGCATGTACTATGCAACCTGTAACTCTAAAAAAGAGAAAGAGAAAGAGATTATGAGCTTTACAACCCAGTAAGAATTTTCACACATCCACACCAACATAACAATAATATACGTTTAAAAACTGCAAGAAATTGTTGCACACATAATGAAATTACAAACCGACTATCAATAATGCTCAAATAATCAGTATAAATATGTATATCAAAATTCAACAGAAATCCAGTCACTCAAGAGTGATATATCATATGATATTTCATAAATATTCAATAGTATTGTCAATGCTTTTTATTCCATTCCTTTTTAACTTGATTCGGATCAATTATCTTTTCGACTTTGAGCCAAATACCGGTCACATTTCCAGTTCGTGACAGGGAAGTCAATAGTATCACATTTTTAGCTTGTGACGGGACAATCAATAGTATCAGATTTCCAACCCATTACCGGGCAATCGATAGTGATGGGGGAAAAGTGGGCCCACCAATGCACGTGATTGAGGAATCCGAATCCGACGACGCACGTGATCGCAATAGATATGGTCTCGGCAACCATGGGCTTGGCAAGCACGAGCTTGACAAGCGCGCCCTGATCGAGCTGTGCCCGCTCGACCTCGAGGCTAGAAAGGATCCAGTCAAAATCCACAGCCGACTCCACCGAAAATCAAGCTGATCTCCGAATCGAAACGGCTACCACGTTCTCCATATCCGGGATCGACCCTCGCAATCTACGCCACGACAGCTGTCGAATTCAAATCCTTCAGTTCTCCACCAAGGGCCAGCTAATTCAAATTTTCAGGACAATTGAGGTAACATATTTCAGTCCGAAATCCCTGCCATAACGCCGATAGCGTGTAACTGCCACACCACCTCCTATAAAGAGGAAGAACTCCAGGAAGACGAGGACTCTTCCTCCTCCACGCCTAGGCTTCTTCACTAAAAAACTGTCTCCAAATCCCTCTCTGACTTAAGCATCGGAGGGCCTTTGCCGGAACTCCCGGCCCAGGCTTTTTGCAGGTTCCCTAGAGGTAGCCGTCAGCCGCCACCATCTCCCGGAGACAACCTTCTATAACCGCCCGCGGTGGAAGCTCCCCCCTTTGGTCCGCGATCACCCCCGGGTCCCATTTCCAGCAACAACAGATAGTATCACATTTTCAGCCCATGACGGGGCGATCGATGGTATCACATTTCCAACCCGTGATAGGGTGATCAATATTATCACATTTTCAGCCCGTGACAGGGTGATCGATAGTATCATATTTTTCAACTTGTGATGGAGCAATCAATAGTATCACATTTCCAGATTGTGTCAGGGCAATCGATAGTATCACATTTCCGGCCCGTAATGGGAAAATCAATAGTATCACATTTCGAGCCTGTAACGGGGCATCAATAGTATCACATTTTCAACCTGAGATAGGGCAACCAATGATAATGAGATAAGCCCAAAGTCTTTGTTTATTTAATCAAGCTTACATCCACACATCAATTCTTTTTTATTTTTGGCTTTAGAATAACTACGGTCACGTTTTCGCCCATGACGGGGCAGCTAATATAATATGCTAAGTCCAGAGCACCAAATCTATTAGTCTAATTAGGCAAATGTAACTTATGTTCATCTATGCATCCATCATACTATCAATCACAAACATACGAGATCAAAATATGATTACTACAGAAACCATCATAAAACTATGCTTGCTTCTCACTTATCTAGATCATTAGAATATCATACATTTATAAGTACAACAATATCTATATCATTCAGATTAGTGTACAAGGATTTTTACCTCTTTGCTGACAACCTAGACAAACTAATCACCTATCACACTGCGATCTACGAACCGAGGTGCATAGAACCCTGCTCAATGTCCTCTTGTCCAAAAGATTGTTCTCCTATAGAACCAAATCAACATAAAAGATTATCTAAGGTATCCGACAATCCAGAAATCTCTACATGTCCACTAAAGGGTCCACTATCATGTAGTAATCTAGGACTAGCCTCCGAGTTCTTTTAACCAAAATTTTCTCAGATTATATAACAACCCAAGACCTCCCCCAAAATGGCTAGCTGCAAGGTATTATTTGAGTTCCTTGATCCTCTATAAGTATCCAAGATCTATCCAACGAATAACCAATGTGGGACTAAACACATGCCCACACAGGTCCTTACATACTTCCCCCATTTAAATCCTGATGTTCTCATCAAGTTAAGGGTTCAAATCTATTTATATCTAATCACAATCACCATGATTGACTCATAGTCAGCCCCAATAGATTTGTATTGCAGTATTCCCGATATCCTCGTTAGGCTAAGGGTTTAAATTCATTTAAACCTAATCACAAACACAACGATCGGCTCGTGGTCAGCCCTAATAGATCTGTGCTGCAGTATCCCCTTGAACATATAGATTATGGGCCGGGTCTACTCTGATACCATTTGTAATAACTCAGGACCTCATCCAAAATGGCTAGTCGAAAGGTATTATTTGGGTTTCTTGATTCTGTATAAGTACCCAAGATCTACCCAGGGAATAACCAATGTGAGACTAAACACATGCCCGCACGGGTCCTCATAGATTAAACTAGAAAATATCAAAAGAATGAAACAAGAAGAGAGAGAAACTAGAGTATAAGATCTCGTTGGGCTTCTTCCGGTCTGGATGGCTGTAGCCCCATACAAAACTAGAGCTTGACTATGAAATAGATTCGTATAGGAAGATATATGAGGCTAGCTAGATGACAATGCACAATTGTTTGAATCGATCAGCGCAATATAACTCAATCCATCTGATCAAGAAACATATATCAAATTAAGAGAATAAATTGAGGGTTATCAATTATGGGTCCAAATAGTAGCTGACAACAGTCGGATGCAGAATGGATAAAGTCGACTGAGTAGCAGCGTCCGACAATTCAGGTCGGTCCACTCTGGCCAATCAAGCCGGTTAAATTATGAATCAAGAATTAGACCACGATATAGGTAACACAACAGAGATTCATGATAATAGAGTCTAATGGTACTCAGTGATGGTTAAGGTAAGACTAGCGCGACAGGTGGCTAGTTCAGAATCCTCTACTGGGGTGAACCTGGGCCTACAATGAGAACACTGGGACTCTCTTGCTAGGACCATAGAATCATGCAAAGTGAGAGAGAGAAACAAAGAAAGAGAAATCAAGAGAGAGAGAGAGGAGAGAGAAGGAGGGAGGAGAGAGGAGAGTCTCTCTCTTCTTTCTCCAAATAGGGGGAGCCCGATCTCACCCTCTTCTTCTTGGATCAGGGGGAGTGGCTGCCCAAGGTGGTCGGCCTTTAGCTGTAGCACCCGCAACAACAGTGGTCGACCGACGCGAAGAAGGGAAGAAGCAGAAGATTGTCAAAGAACCGATCAAACTCGACATGGACCATGGCTAACTCCGTAACCCGTAGCCGCATGATCACAGAGGTCTGTAGGGCCGGCACAACCCAGGCTATTCGGCAGCCAGCGGAGGCGAAACCCGAAAGAAGAAGCCAAAATAGGTTACCCCTGTTTCAGATCAAATTCAAACAATTTGCCGGCTCAAATCAATGTCGCAACAACTCTAAAATCAGAAAAAGAAAGAGAAAAAGGCGAAGAGCTGTCACCTCGGTCCGGCGAAGTTCCGGCGACTCTTTCCGACGGCAAATCGAGGATAAGTCGACTTTGGGTCTGGCCTATTCGGGCTGGCCCATAAGCCCACAGGTCGATTCTAGTCGGGGTCAGGCTGGGCCTGGCCAATGCGTGCCGGCCCACGGGCCCAAAAGAACCGGGTTATTGCAGCCTCCACCTCCTCCCTACCGCCGCCCAACGTCCTTCCATCACCGCCTAACAAGCACCTTTCTTCTCCCTCCTTCTCCTCCAACCTTTTCCGGCACAGTCCCTCTGGCATCCTTAGTCGAGCCGCCAAAATGTCCACCATAATCATGGAACTGCGGCCACGTTACCATGGATGGTGATGCAGGGCGGACCCCGACACCAGCCCGCACATCGGCTTGAGCAGGGAAAGCATCCGCGTCCCCTCCCGAGGTATTGTTCGCTTTGGGGCCCTGCGGGCGCGGGGCTCACACAGGCCCTGCGGGCGCGAAGCTCACACAGGGTGCTCCTGCTTGGA
>JAOXJJ010001100.1:4201955-4216114 GCA_025769935.1 Phoenix roebelenii | reverse complement strand
AATATATTAATCTCTTCAATATATTATTATTTATAACTATTGTTAATAAATATATTAATATATTTATAATATATTGATATAGTATTAATATAATTAATATTATTTATATAATATTATGAATATAATATTAATATAATAAAGAGAGGATATTTCCATCAAAATAATAATAATTTCAAATTATGTCCATTTGGCAATCCAATGTGGGAAAACAAATACCATCACTCGGTGATATTTGCATTATCTTTTTTGTCAGAAAAATAGACATGAAATCCACTTTTGATTATCGCTTATTCAAAGGCATGTATATATCGAACTCTTAACCTCAATTTTTTGGATGCCGATTTACCCACAGCTAGGGATGTAAACAAGCCAAACTTCAGTGAGATTGAGCTAGCCTGAGATCAACTTGATAACCAAGTAGAACGTCTCAAGCTCAACACAAGGTGGCAAAGGTCAACTTATTTTCAATTCAAGCTAGCTCGAGCTAGATCTGATTGGCTCACTTGGGAAGCCCATCAAGGAAGGAGATGAGGCAGCGATGGAGCGGCAAAGATAGAGGCAAAATCGAGCCACAAAGATCTCAATAGATCAATAATCACAAGGGGAGCTCCAGTGCTAGATTTATCATGTTGCTCACCATCATTAGAGGGGAAGGTAGCATGGACAAATGAGAAAGCCTCTCCTCACTCCTCTTGCAACCATTAATGAGAAAGAGGAAAGAACGAAGAAGGAAAAATTTGTCTGTGCATGGTAGAATCATGGCTAGCAGTGGTTTCCCTCCCTTTAACTCTGTTTAAAAAGAGTTTCCACTGATGATCTTTCAGTCCAGTGGTCATAGTAAACTTCATAACGTATATTTCATGAAATAACCAATATGATGCAAAATAAGTAAATACTAGAATAATATAATTTATAATTATAAGTGATTATATTTATGATATTTTTCAATTAGGGTTGTACATATATACCCATGTAAATATATGCTTTTTGATCAAGGAGGAACACTTGACCCCTACATACCAAATTAGCTATCTTGCATATGTCTAGACAACATTTGGGAACAAGATCTATTTAGGACTCAATCTCGAACCCAAACCTTTTGAAGCCATAAATTCCAATCTGAAAGGAGTTTAGCAATACAGTACAAGTCAAAGTTAATGTAAGATCAAGATCTATCTTCTATCAAATTCCAAATTTTTTTTATTTTAAAAATTTTGGCTCTAACTAGGAGAGGAATCCGAACTAGTATAAATAGAGGATCCATATAATAGTTTTATCATCATTAATGAAAGAAAAGATCTAAACCCTACTTTCAAAACATTCTCCTATTTTCTTTTATTCTTTTTAAGATGTTCGAGTAGAGCCAATTGAGTAATTTCATTTCTTCTTTCCAATTGAATCCTTATTACATATGTACTTCTATAAAATCATTATTTGCACATATGCCCATCATATCATCCTTTTTTTGTATGAGGTCCTTCTCACTAGATTTTAGATTGTTGGTGCTAATAAGTGACTTTTTAAGTGTGAAATGATAGTAGCAATATGTAACTAAAGTTCCATGATCATTGAGGTGCATCTAGAAATCAACATTAATATTTAACAAATCATAATTATGGGGGAAAAAATCTGACTCTTGGAGTGGTGTTGATAAAATTAAGTAGTTCAAAACCAATGATGCTAGTCAAATTTTTTATTGATAGGGCATGATTTTTTTAAGTAAATAAATAATAGAGTCTAAGATGACAGGTATACATCGGACCCTATCTAGATCTTATAATGGCAAGAGCCTTATACGCTAGGACCACTTTTTTGGTAATATAAGATGGCAAGAATATGTGCATAAAAGATATTAGTAATTTTGAGAATTCTAAATAAAAGGAAAAACATAAATGGGCAAATACTCATCAATTCGATACATTAAGAAACAGGAAAGGAACAATTGGCTCGAAATGAAAAGATTAACAAAAATAAAGCCAATCTGGTAAAAAGAAATAAAGTAATGAATTAAAAATGTAAATGCAAATTTTAAGTAAAAAACAAAAACAAGTATGAAGGATATATCCAGTCAATATTCATCTATTTTCTTTTCGTTGTCTATTTGCTCACTTTGGAGGAGAGGGGAGAACCTAAATTAGTTTTTTTTGTTAGTTAGTGTAGATCTCTAGATTATTTTACCATATTTAAATACTCATGATTGAGTAACAAGAAACTAAAAATTCTACCAACGAGCATTCGCACTTGTATCTTATATCCTCAATCTGGTTTCTAGGAGATTCTTTATTTAGAATCTTTTTCTATGTTTCTTATTTAGTTCTTCAATGTACATGGATCGTGGTTGTGTCTTTTGCATGAAAGAAGATTTCACCTTCCTTCACACTAATCTACTATTAGGTCATCTACCAGCCGCATTGGGATCTATGCAACTGCACAAATGATAGAGTTCAGAGTGCATGAGATCTGTGCGGTGGGTAATCCAATAGAATTCGCGCAAAAATTTCCCTTTAAATTCCACAACTTTTGGGGTAGTCGCCCGCCTTCCCTCTGGCTGCAAAACCTCTGCAACCCTAGCTGCAAGAATTTTCTGCAGCCTCAATCTTGAAATCCATTGCTGATTTGCACGTAACATGTATCACGGGGGGCTCATGCAAGTCGGCAATCTATGGATATCTCATCTGTTTAGTCTATTTTAATACATTTTATTTTATAAAAAATAAGAACAACTCTATTTCTTTATTCTCTTCATTATCTGACGGAGCTGAATTCTCTTCCACTTTTTCATCGGAGCCCACAACAAAACTAGCCAAACATTTGAGAAAATATTCATTTGAGACAAAAAAAAAAAAATTAATGTAAATCATTAGTCACAGATTGGAGAAGTCTGCTCAGAATGGAGGTGGGAAGTTTCTTTTCTTCGGAGTAATACTACGAGCGCTAAAACCATTTGGATGGCAGCTATTCCGGAAAAGGTTAATCTCTTCTTGGGGCTGACTTTCTATAGCAGGCTTCATACTGGGGAAATTCTGGATAAGAAAGGTTTGCATGTCAGTTCTATGTGGTTCCATTAATCACTTGCTCATCAAATTCCCGTTTTCCCGCAGCATTTGGACAGCCTTAAAAATTCAGCTGAACATCAGGGGTTGGGGCCATCCAATTTGCATAATACTTGGACTGATTGGAGGAGATCTTCCTTTGATTCTTCTACAAGGAGGCAGCCGACCAGGTCATGTGCTGGGAAATTTGGAAAGAGAGAGATGGAAAGATTTCTCTTCGTAAGAGCTGCTCTGTCTACTCTGAGCTCCAAAAAGTCCTACATACCTTCAAATCTTGGGAGCACCTTTGCACCAGAAGAATTGTCAGGATTTGGAACAAATTGATGTTTTTGGCTCAGGCTGCACCGTGATGATTAGCGCCTCCCCAGTGTAACAATCCAAAATCTCATCCAAAATGGCCAGCCGGAAGATATTATTTGGGTTCTTTGATCCTGTATAAGTATCCAAGATCTACCCAGCGAATAATCGATGTGGGACTAAACACACACCCACACGGATCCTCACATACTCTCACGTTCAAATTCTGACGTCAGTGTCTCCTAGTCTACATAGGTTATGGGCCAAATCGGCTCTGATAACATTTGTAACAATCTAAGACTTATCGAAAATGGCTAGTTAGAAAATATTATTTAGGTTCCTTGATCCAATAAAAGTACCCAAAATCTATTCAAGATAACCTATGTGGGACTAAATACACACCTGCATGGTTTCTCACACCCAGTTCGTGGAAAGCATTTTGGATCCTACTCTCTGTTTCACTCTACGTCTCCGCAGCCTCTAACTACCCCCGTGCAGGTTTGGTGCCTTTACGACAGCACAAGCTAATGCCGACTCTGATGGGCATGGAAGCTTTGAAAAGGGACTTTGTTTAACCTGTGTTCCTTCATAGATGGCTGGAATCTCTGCTGCATTGAATCTCCGCTAGCATTGTTTTCTTTTTGCTTCTTCTTCTTCTCCTGTAAACTCTCCTTGGTTGGCCAAGGTTGTAGTCTCTCTGTAAATTTCCATCTTTAATAAAAGCCGGGTGGCAGCTTCTCTGCTTCCCTATTCATCAAAATAAAATAGAATAAAACCTTGTTTTTTTTTGGTAGATTGATATTTATCTTAGTTCTTGCAATCCTCTCTCCACGATTCCATCTCCGTCCATGTTGTTGTGGCTCCGGCGCTCTTCAGAAACTTGACAGTTCGTTGCTAAGTTGAGAAGTTCATGCGTTAAGAATCTTAAAGGGTTCATTGCTAGGAGTCACTTTGGAAGCCTCTTTAGCCAAAATACATCTGGTTGTCTGGATGTAATTTGAGAATGCAAGATTTTAAGCGGAGCTTCTTTTTTGTTTTGTTGATTGGATCTGGAATTATAGTTTTAGTGATGGTCACATCTAATACTGCAAGTTCCAGTGGCAATATTCGATCGGCGAGGTAGGGGCAAAAGATGGACTCCGGCACCATTAACGGAAGTGAAGGGAGAGAAATAGAGAATAGGGCTTCGTCGTAGAATACCCCTCTTGCTGGTTCCTTTTTTAATGGGTGTTACAAAGTCATGGCTTCTGTTCATATACGTATCACGTGAGCCACTCATGACGCGTACACGTGAAGCTCAGCTATATGCGTTTAAGGTTCGGGCTACAAGAAATTCCTGCAGCCAAGGTTGCAGCGGATTTGCAACTCATGATGCACTTCAAATCAATATAATTTACCAGACATTACTGTACTATACTTAAATTCCATGGCCGCTTGCCACTTTCATGGGCTTCTTTCATTTTTTTATATAATTATAGAACCTCTAACAAAACTTGCTGTTCTCAAATGAAGTGTGCGGTGGCAATTTTTGATCCGACCCATCATCTCAACTCGCAAACAATCTGCTTTAAGTACATTCAGATTTTACATAAACGAGTTTAAGCCATGAATATGCTAACCCATCTAGTTCTATTTATTAAACAGATCGACTGATCTAATCTGTTTTAATCTATTTAATAACTAGATCAGATCATGACCTGACCTATTAACATGCGTAACTCAAGTTTTAAACTTTTTTTAAATCTATTTAACCTATTTTTGTCCCATTTAAGCTGATCTACTTAATTTATTCAACCGGTTGAAATCTATTTAATCCGTCAAAAATTTACTTAGTTTGTTTAACCTAATCCAACCTATTTAGTAAATGGGTTATGCAGGTGGGGTTGGATTATTTAATTGATAAACAGGTCGAATTTAGATGCGAATTTTGAACTTGTTTAATAAATAAATTGGATTTGAGTTGACAAATTTTTTATCCAACTTGCATCCGACCCAATCCATATCTAACCCACCCAATCAAAATTGCCACCCCTAATGTGATCTGCTGTCAATATTCAAGTTCTGACAGTGAATTGAGTAACCAGATGAAAGAAACAACTTGCACGGTAAGGTCCGATTGAATACATACCTTGAGGACATGAGCCGTTATCAATCCATTGCGACAGAAGCAGGGTCGATCATCGTCTGAATTGTACCATAGGTTGCACTGGCGAAAGAAGGCAATTGCATTGACAAAGTGGAGGAGAACGAGGAGGAAGGGAAGAAGAAAGAATAAGGGTAGAGGAGGGGACTGGAGGGGCATGTTTTTTTTTTTTCTTTTTGGGGAACGAACACACTGTTTTCGTCTAAACAACACTGGTTTCATTCAGCATAGCTGGGGCTTAATATATTATGCAAGAGGAAATGGACCAGTTTAAGTTAGTCGTCGGACTTGTAATTTTCAATGCTTCGTTCAGATAATTTGAAACGAGATAGGTGAGATTTTGGACCAGTCGCCAGCAAGAATTTCTCCTTCTGTTCTGTTTTCATAACGCGGCTTAAGACAATAGCTCAAATGGAGGGATGCTTCTGGGAAGCCAAACCTGTGTGTGGCTGCAAATCACGAGAAACAAATGTAATAAACAGGGCATGTTGGATTTGATCTAGGCTCTGTTATGCGATATGATGGTGTTCGCTGGAATTTGTGAACTGGACTGCATCCCGATATGATGGCCCCGCATGATATTTTATTGTCTAATTGAGGACTAATGTGCATCATAAGGTGTTGACAACTACTTCCTATCGGTCAAGACTCAATTATTAAATTGTTAAGCAGAGTTTTCTAAGAGAAAGCATCTATACTAACCACCATAATCACTTCCCAACCAGTAGTTGCCCATTACTTATCTAGTGATTTTTGTTTGGGCATGTGGACGTACCAGGCTTTTCTTCTTGGCATACCAGGCTGATTTATTAATTCTAATCAAAACGAAGAATTAAAGTTGCTAAATTCCATCTACCTCTGAGAAGCTGCTTAATATTGTCGTATTCTTTTGTCATCTGTAGGCTAAGTGAAGAGGAGCTTGATGTTATAGTGCTGAAGCATCTTTCTTCACACCCTGAATTTTTGTCAGCATCTTCTCTGTTTCCATAGTTCCAAACTCTGTTTTTTTCCTCCTATTTGTAGCACAACAAAGTCTCTTTTGATTGCTGCCTCCTCTTAGTAGCAGCAGACTTCTGCATTCATCGACTCAATCAATAAAATACAGATGGTTTTAACCTCCCTTTCTGTCATGCCCTGACCATCATCGAGTACTATTAGGCTCTATCATCATTAATCCATATTGTATTATATATACCATGGTCTAATTTCTATTTCATGAGTTGAACAGTTTTATTAGCTAGAGCAGACCGACCCGGATCGTCGGACACTGCTATTTAATCAATCCTGTTTTTCCTTCACCCCGATTGTTGTCAATTGTCATTTGACCCATAATTGATAATCCTGATTTATTATCATTTTCTTGATTGGATATATATTTCTTGATCAGATTGATTGAGTGACATTGTGCTGACCGATTCAAATAATTGGGCATTGTCATCTAGCTGGCATCGTATATCTTCCTATAAGAATCTATTTTCATAGTTGGCCTTAGGTTTATATAAGGCTACAATCATCCGAAAAGGAAGAAGTCCAACAAGATCTTATACTCTAGTTTCTAAATCGAAGTAAGGCTATGATCTTTTACTTATTTTTTAATTAAAAGAGAATAAAGAATAGAGAATATGAAAAATTCAAATATTAGAATACTAAAATTAGATAATTAACGAATAATTGATTTATTAATATAGTGAGTGATTGATAAGGGATAAGTTGGTGTTATATTGATATTAAATTGAGTAGACATATTAGGTGAGGATTGGTAGTGTTGTAGTACATTAGATTGCAATAGAGATAAGGATCCTTGTACTCAGTCATCATATATATATATATATATATATAGCACTCATAGGTTGATGTATAGGATAGCCTCCATGAGCTTATGTGTGAGATTGTCTCCACAAGCTTATGCGTAGAATCTTTATAACGCGATAAGCTGACATATGGAGATAGCTTCCACGAGCTTATATATATGATAGCCTCCACTAGCTTACGTGTGGAATTTTTATAGCACCTTGGGCTAATACATAAGGATAGCTACTACGGGCTTACGCATTGTATTATGTCAGTTTTAGACTGAGTCATAATTTTGGTTAGTCCAAAGTAGGAAGTTAATTAATAAGAAACCTAAAAATCAAGTTAATGAGAAACAAATGGCATGGCATAAGAAGCTATTGTTTATATATATATATATATATATATATATATATGGTTCTTTAAAAAATTGATAATGAGAATTTATATGCATATTATTTATGAGCATTCCGAGTATTGATACGATATTCATTTATCTAGTATTATTAATTGATTATTTTCTTATTACTTATGGTGTAGTGATTCGGAATTCTTATCGGATTGTAAAGCTCACAACCTCTTCATCTTTTTTCTTTTTTTAGAGTTGCAGGTTTATAGTACTTGCTATGATTGAGATCACAGATAGAAGGGATGAATAAATAAAGCATCACTGATACTGGTTGGATGATTAAATTCTGTATTTAGATCAGTTTTATTGTTTGTTATGAATTAAGATCATTTTTGTTTACGGATATTCGGATTGTGATAAATTTTTCTGGCCTAGCATATTCTTTAGGGCTCTCTCCTAGGAAGTGTGCAGTCATGTTGCGTTTCAACTCCAGGTGCTAGGTTCGGGGCGTAACATTAACTCCGATCTAACTAATTGCCAAGATCTAAAATGTCCACTTAGAAGATTTAAAGAAATTTGCATAAATTCAGTGAATTATTATACTCCACGGATCTTGCTCCTAATTCATTGACTTAACAGATGCTAAATTTAAGAACCTGGAGACCTAGCATTTAAAATTTTGCTCATCCTTTACATTCTAGCATCCATATGACTTGACTAGGAGGTATCAATGAATGTCCATTTACAAGGAATTCATGCTCTAAAATCTAGTAATATCCAAGTTTGATGTTACCTCAACTACCTTCTTTATGATCCCTGTCCACCCTTATCCGTTCTTTTTGATCAACTACCAAGAATACTCTGTCCTTTCACCAAACTATGCCTCGCGGTCCTGCAAGGTCTTCATCTCATTAAAGAGCAAAGATTACTCCCAACTACTCTCCCTCCAAACCAAAATCCTCTTATGCATTTACGAAAAAAAACCATATAAAGTAAGGTTTATTTTTTTGCCATGTCTCTCTCTTGTAACGTGCATGTTAATGCGGAAACTTAAAAGCCATATTAGGACGAAACTTTTTTACTAACGTAGTCCATCCATCCCGTAACTTTAAAAGAATACAAATATATGATACACGCATGAAGAGTAGAGACCATCTGCCCACTCTCTCTTCTTCCTCATCAAACCTCTCTCCAACTGTCTATGAAGCTTTTCTCTTCCTTCCCAAGATGTGATAGCTTACTGGATGACTAATTTGCTAGATGTGTATCACCAGACCATAGACTATGCATTGGCGAATACCATGTTCTAGAAATTATTTATCGACTTGCCTCAAAATATATATATATATTGGGTCGTTGCTAAGTATATATTCAAAAAGTTCACAACATATATAAAGTTAACGAGTGTGCATCATCTGGCCATGTACTATATACCAGTGAAATGATATTTTCGAAATTATATATCGATTTGCCTAAAGATATCTATTGCGTGGCTATATACTGTGTACTAGTAAATACCATATTCTGGTAAGTATGTATCGATTCATCTAGAAGTATATATTGAGTTGCTACTAAGTATGTATCAAAAAAACTTAAAGTATAGATCAGCAAATTATAAAATATAAATTAGTCTCAAACTCCGGATCGCATAATTCCAAGTTCTGTATTTAAAAAGGAATGCAAAACTTTTGCGATCCTCAAAATAACCTTGCTATTTCCATTTGAATCAAAAATCCTATGGACGGTGGAGAAGGAAAGCCTCGTGGATGGATAGACGGAAAGAAAGTAAACATCAAAGAGGAGAGGATTCTACCTCTTCCCATTCCGTTCAATAAGGAGTCGAGCCGACTGGTATGGGTGCTGACAGGGCAATCCAGGGTACATGCGAGGAAGATTCGAGCATTGATTAGTAGGGAGCCAACTCGACAGATGGATGGAGGTTGGATCTGGCGGATGTGGTCCACCCATGGGTGGCCTTATTCTTATGAAAGATGGCTTGGGGCTGCCTACTGACCCGGAGGATGATAGTAGGGAGAGGTGTTCGGATCACTCCATTCTGCAAGGCTTGTTCGGACGCTGAGGGGACCGTGACCCATGTCATCCTTAGCTGTCTTAGGGCAGTGCAGATTTGGGAGAGGTCGTCTGCTCCTCTCCCACATACATGGGAGTCAGTGGAGGATCTATTGCATCATTTACAAGAGTCAGAAAGGCATACCTGGCCTATCACACATGGTTGGACAAGAATGCATGCCTCTTTGAGGGCAGTGGGTTGACTCTGAGAACGATGGTGGACAGGGCTTTTCGGCATGCTGCAGAGATCACCACGGCAACCGCGTCGAGATCCTATGAGATGGCCAGGGACAACTGGGGTACCCGTTCTGCTGTCACAGCGCCCAGATTCGCCCTATTTTCTTGGGTGCCCCCACTCCCTTGATCATCTCAAAGTTAAGTTCGATGGTGGCAAGTCGGCGGATGGAGTTTATAGAGGAGTAGGCTTTGTGATCAGAGATCACTAGGGCAGGCTGATTGCGGCAAGAGGCCAATGCACCCCTGGTGTGATCGCTATTGAGGCGGAGCTTCGGGCAGCCTGGGAGGACGTCTCTTATGCGAGGAGGGTACTTGGTGCAGATGGGGTCTACCTGGAGGGTGACACCTCTACGGTGATTGATTAGATACGAGGAGTGGATAGATTTGGGGATGGCCACCCACTGATTCGGAAGATCCGCAGATTGGTTAGGGAGATAGATTTCTTTCATGCAGCACGTGTATCAGGAGGCAAACAGAGTGGCCGATTGGGTTGCCTCCTTTGTTGCTCAGCATTTTGGAGAGGTTATTTGGATTAGGAATACTGATGTCCCTGATGATCTGTTTTATTTTCTTTTTGCTGATGTAGCTGGCTGTACTTGTACTTATTTAAGAGAAATATGAATCACTGTTTTACCAAAAAAAGAGAGAGGAGGAGGATGCGGACACGCAAACGGCCTCAACTCCTCATCTGCATTTTGCGATTTCTTTTTTAATTTTTTTATTTAAAGTTGCGAGACGCCACAAACTCGATTAGTAAGTGGAGTACTATCCTAGTATCGTTTTTAAGTTTCAATATTAAGAAGTACCCTATAAGAGATGTGGCAAAAAAGAAAGCTAGCTCTCACCAAGGTATTTTTGTTCCTCTCCCTCCTTGCTTCCATCTCTTTTTCCCTTCCCAGCCTTTTGTTGTCCCTCCTTTTCCTCTAAAACAATGCCTCGCAGCCCTAGAACCCCTCCTCTTCCGCACATCGCCCTCCTCTTTCTCTTCTTCTTTCTCTCCAGTATCACAACCAGTATTGCAATCCCCCCAAACGACACCAGCATCTCAAGTTGCACGTCCTTCAGCTGCGGCGGCAAAGGCCCCGACATCCATTACCCTTTCTGGATCGCCCAGAACTCAACAGCAATAAAAACAAACACAAACACCTCCTCCTACTGTGGCTACCCAAGGTTGCAGCTGGTGTGCCGAGACCAGACCCCGGTCCTCCGGCTCCCCTCCGGGGATTATGCCGTGACCGACATCAACTACTCGAGCCGCACTATCTCCCTCACTGACCCCAGCGTCCTTCAAGGCCCTGCCACCTGCCCCACGGCCCACGGAAACGTTTCCTTCGGGGCCAATTCTTCACTGCACTTCACCTCCAACGACACCATCCTCACCTTCTACATCAACTGCTCTTTTGTTCTGCCAATCCGTCTGATTGACTGTTTGGGGAGGGGCGCCGGACTTTCTTACATCTTCTGGAATGGGTCGGAGATCCCAGTAGACTATGAATTGGTGTCGAGGTGCGAGGAGGTCGTGGTGGTGCCGGTGCTGCAGGAGGCGCTGGAGGAGAACGTGGGGGTGCTCTCGGACGCGTTCGGGCGGATCATGCAGAGGGGGTTCGAACTGGGTTGGGAGACGGAGGGTGGGGACGTGTGCCGGAGCTGCGAGAGGATTAGCGGCTCGTGCGGCTACAGCGAGACCGGTGCCGGAGACCGGGCTTTTGTATGCCATCACATGGATGGATCGCAGGAGGAAGCTTATAGGGCAGGGGCCGAGGTCCGGAAATCCGGTACGTGACTACTTCCCTCAAAACTTCTCTTTTTAACATGCATAGAAAGTTTCACAGTTTTTGGCTAGTTATTTCTTTTTTTTTTAAAAAAAAAAAAAGTTTAGCTAGTTGGACTTCCAATGATCAGTCAGCAAAACTCATGTTTCCATGCTAAAAAATGGACTCAAAATAACAACAAATTTTATTATTATAGTGTTAATTAACTGTTCTTAATTGATTAGGTTGTAGATTTCGTTCAAACATGGATGTAACGTACAATTAGAAACTAAGATAGAGTAATTATCTGGGATTTATTGCCAGTCTCCTCGAAACAGATCACCAGTTGTGAGTTCCATCCGCTTCTGCATATTTTTTTACGAGAACAAGTTAAATTTCAGTCGTCGACAAATCTGACATCCAAAACTCTCCCAACACCTTTTTCAATATAAAATAAATCATACTAAACTTGTATTTTTCAATACTAGTTATATAAAATATTTATCTATTTATGATTGACAAGGTTCTAAGTTAACTTATTAGAGTCACTAATTTGGATTGATCAATTATTAGATATCTGAGCTCCAGCTAGCCTTTGTTTGTAGAGGTCCCAACGTGCCAGCTATTGACGACAGAGGTTTTTTTTTTCCCTACAAGTTTAAGCCTAACTCATCCTGCAATGTTTTTTATCAACTCCTATTCAATTGTAATGATATCGTGGAACATACAATTCGTCTAGAAGCAAGATACCGGGTCGTCAGCAGCTGGCTAGGTGCGTGCCAATGTTGTGCACAAAAAAGACCGCCGCGCGGTGGCTGTGTCGATTGGCTCGACTCAGACGGACGGATGGCAATGCACGGCACATTCGGTTTAACTAGTCAGAAGAAATATCATCGAGCCAACGCTGCTTTTTTTAGGGGGGGCGTGCCCGACCATGCCTTGACCGGCATGCTTGGTCATTTTATGAATAATTTCTTACAGCCGCCATCCTCGGTTCCACTTTCCCTTCATTTCTCATTTTAACCATTGATAAAATGCCACGGACCAAACAACGTAAGAGCCAATTCATCTCATTTTCCTTCCATTCCTTCTCTTCAAGGTTGCTCTATAAATTCCTTAAAGCTGCCGAACCAAGGAGCCAAAAGCAGGACAAAATACATCTACAGCTTCTCCTTCAACAAATGTTTCTTCCCTTCCTTCTCGCTCTCTTCTTCACTTTGTCGTCGCTGCCGCCTTCTTTCGCCGATGCAACATCCAACCAATACTTGGATTGTGCTGCTGGGACACCCTTCACCTGCGGAAACTTGTCGATCGATGTGTCTTATCCGTTTCTCGTGGATGGCCGTCCCGACTATTGTGGCTACCCAGGTTTTAACCTCACTTGCGTCGACCAAGAACCCATGATCAAAATAGGAAATATTGAGTACCAAGTGAAGGGCGTCGACTACTCGAACAGCCTTCTGACCATCGTAAACCAGAATTATGTCGGCCAGTCCTGCCCCAGGCCAGACGAGAACACCACCTTCGATCACCTCCTCTTCGAGTACCCCGACCTTGACCTGAACATCACCGTGTTCATCAACTGCAGCAGCTTAAAAAATCCTCCGCTACATGATATCGGCTGCCTCTTTGACGACATCACCAGGCTGTACTGGTATTATTGGCTCGACAACTATAGTTTGCCAGCCGGGTGTCAATCAACTGTGATTCTTCCGATGAATAAGACGGTTGTGGGGCAATTGGTGAGCGGCGGTATATCCTACGAGGACGCGCTGCAGGAGGGGTTCGCCTTGAGGTGGATGGTGGGAAGCGCGTGGTGCGGAGGCTGCGTCGGGTCTGGTGGGATTTGTGGGTACGATTCAGCCAATGATCGTCCCTGCTTCTGTCCCGACGGATTGCATAACGGCTCGTGTCATGAAGGTAAGTATTCGGACCGTACCCTGCAAGTTGTTCTCTTTCAAATAGCTACTCAATTCGAAAGAACTTGAAGATCCAAGGCAAATCACACTGCTTTAAGAGTCGAGAAACATCAGCTTTGTTATAGGTGCCAAATTTATATAAAAAAGATAAAAATAGTTTTAGAAAAGAGCCAAAAAGCCATGGAATTTAGGTATGCTACAGATCAGGTCTAGTGAATTAGGTTGATTTGAAGTAGTTCACTTTAGAAAAAATGCAATTTGCCTCGAGAAATCTTTCTTGAAAACCTGACACATGGGTTGGTAGAGATGAAACAAAGAGGGGGACGGAGATGCGTGGGTTCCACTCCTGGAGCTTATCATATATAGAAAAGATATTGGAGTGAATCAAAAACAAATGATGAATTGCTAGGAAAAGTATATTAGGGAGATTAAGTGATGATAATTAGATTTTCAAGATGGGGTTTATGATTACATTGCCATGAAGCAAGCAATGTTTCTGGTCAAAAAGAATTATCTAAACCCAATTTCATTTGCTATCAGTTGTTCTTA
>JAOXJJ010001100.1:4149273-4161347 GCA_025769935.1 Phoenix roebelenii | reverse complement strand
TGTGAAGATCATGGAATCATTCATGAAGTGACTGCTCCCTATTCTCCCCAATCAAATGGAGTAGCAGAAATGAAGAATAAGACTTTAATAGATATAGTTAACTCCGTGCTTATAAGCTCAGGAGTACCAGAGAATTTGTGAGGGGAAGCTCTAGTTTCAGCCTCTTTTATTCTCAATAGGATTTTCTCCAAAAATAGTGATCTAACCCCATATAAAGTTTAGAAATATAGAAAACCTAACCTTAGCTATTTAAAAGTGTGGAGATGCTTGGCAAAAGTAAAAATACTTGATTTTAAGATAAATAAAATAGGGCCCAAAATAGTGGATGCCATATTCATAGGATTATCAATATTTATCAATATTGCTACTAGCTTCATTATCAATATTTATCTGCTAACTTTGCTATTCCATATTTTACTTTTTATCAATACCTCTTAGTTTTTTTCTCTTGATGGAACTTGCTATAGTCATCTAAAGAAATCAGCCATGATGCACATGGTGATTCTGTGGAATTGTCTACCATCGGGTACTGAGTAACTTTTTTTTTTTGCTTTTTTGCATTGAGTGAAAAAAATGAATTATTTGGATAGGATGCTCAGCAAGAAAAAAATTGAATTGCTTGGATCCATATATTACTTTGGATTTTTTACATGAATACCCTTCTAAATATTAGATTTTGCATGAATACCCTTCTAAAATTAATATTTGCATGTATACTCTCGTAAAACACTTATTTTACTATTCTATCTTTTTTTTATTTTTTTTGGCATATGCACCCATACTATCTAATGACGTTAAAAAATTAACCGTTTCAAATTAAAATAGATCACGATCCCAATAGCAGAAAAAAAGATAGGGACAATAGTGTAATTTTATTTTATTTTATTATTAATTAATATAAATTTGATTTTTCTTAATACCGTTAGAATAATCGTTATATTAAGGGTATGTGTACAACAACAGAGTTTTACGAGGGTATACATGCAAATATCAATTTTGGAAGGATATTTATATAAAATTTGATATTTAGAAAAGTATCCATGCAAAAAATTTTATTACTTTTAATCAACATTTTATGTATCCTCTTAATTCTTTTTTTATTTTCTACTATTTTGATGGAGTTTGCTATACAATTGTCTAAAGAAATCAACCATAATGCACGCACGTGTTGATTTTATGGAATTATCCACCACCATGTACCAAATAATTTTTTTTTGCTTTTGTGCATTGAGTGAAAAAATAAACTATTTCTTAAAAAAAAAAAAACTATTTGGATGAGACGTTGGATGGAAAATAAAAATATCCCCTACGCGGTCTTAGGACCCTAAGTTATAAATAAAATATTCTATAGACATCGAAAAGATACCTTTCTGTCAACGGGCAGTTTTCGTTACGCGGCAGTCAATGGGGGACCGCGACGTAAATAACCTTAATTTATTTCACGCGGTCTTGACGCGTGGGGTTGGGGATTGGGCGGCCCGTCGCTTGGATGTCGGCAGCAGTAATTGAGGGCAGGCATCGTTTATGAGGACATGTGGCACATTCCGGATGGTTTTAGTCTTTTAGACGGAGATCTTGGCGTATCGCGGCATAAGTGGAAATTAGGGGAAAAAAGCATCTAGATATTGACGGGATCTCATCCGGTAAATAAAACAAATTAATTAACATATAGAGGTACAATAGTAATTTATCAATTAAAAATTATTGGTTAATGCTTTAATATGATAACAGTTATAAGGGTAAAAAATAAATATAAATTTGAAGAGAATATTTATATAAATTTGAATTTTTAGAAAAAATCTAAATATTTATTATATTCAATACACGGTGCCAAACCGATATTTCAGCCAAGATATTTGATTGAGATGAAAACTTATCGCTACAAGAGATTACAATAGGCTATTTCTCAGGCACATGTGTTGCACATTAAATAGGGCGTTATCAGTCGTGGTCCCGCGCCGGTAGATGAACTTCTGGATTTAGCTAGTAGATGCTTATCTCTTTTTGAAGGAGATAACTACCTGCGGTTTTGTTTTCTGACAATTTTGTATATAAAATACTTTAGAATAGGAAATCCAGCATCTTTGCCCTTTTCAAACCCAATCCAGGTAAGTTCCTTTTCCTTGTGAAAGGACATTTAGAACCTAATTGTTTAAAAATGGGACAAACTAGTGCACCTTATCCACTTAATGACTAATTTCGTTGATCTGTTTAAGTTAAAAATGATTATTACAATCCTAATACTTTTTTTTTCATAGTCTTGTATAAGGAGATTGGAGTTGTCAATCATTGAAGGAATTTGTGTTGTAATAATATAAAATCAAGATTATATCTTTCATTGATCGTATAATATAGACTATTTAATCCCATATTCAAAAGAGTTGAGGTCCTAGCTTTTTTCTTAAAAAAGGGAGCTGTTTTGGAATTGCTGTAAAAAAAGGGACAAATCTTTCAGAATCCCTTAGACTAAATAGGTGAATTAACAGATTTTCAATAGGTTGCAAATAGAATTCAAAATAGATCGAAATCAATAGGAGAATCTAACGTCTTATCCTTTATCTTTATTTTATATATGAAAAAAATAGCAATTAAATATAACATAGCCATCAAAAATCAAAGACTATGTATGAACTTTCAATCAACAAGAAATAGATTTTAAAATGTCAGTGAATGTCTCAACTACCCTGAACCAATAGTTTGATCCAATTTGTCAATTTCGCATGATCCAAATTAGCCGTAACCAGCATAATGGGTTAGTCATAGGAGATTTGGACTATTTACTAATAACTATAGAATTTGAAAAATATGATGAAATTGTCACATATTAATAGTGTTACATAGATAGACCAAGGGCATAAAGTGTCAGACATATTGGCCTCCAAATATGTAGGTATAGAGATATAGTATATACCTACACACACATACACATATATGTACGTGCATACATACAAGTTTATACATATTAGGCTTGTTTGGCTCGCTAGAAAAAAAGGGGGGAAAGTGTGGTCAACGGAAAAATAATGAGATGCCTCTTGTTTGATTGGAGTTTTCAAAGAAAAGAGATGAAAAAGTTGTATTTCCATGAGAATATGTTTCCCATGAGAAACATGGAAAAGTTATTTTTTCATGAGGCGGAAATCACTCCATCTTTATTTTTTTTCAAAAAGACCCTTCAGCATCAAAAACTTAATTTTTATTAAGGATATAATAGGAATTACACATAACTTTCTCGGAAAAGTGGATGGTCAACCAAATATAAGCACTCTGAAAATCTATCACTTTTCCATGTTTAACCAAACATACCAAAAGTATCTTCTCAGAGATTCTCTTCCTAGAAATTTTCTTCCCAGAAATCATATTCCTAGGAGAAAAAATACTTCCCGCGAACCAAACGAGCCCATTATTTCTATACGTGCAGTGTGCTTGTTTAATTTAGTATTTATTCAAAGCAAAGATAAACTTAAATGTAGAATCTAAACTCCACTCAGCATATTAATATGCTAATGCTCATTATAGAAATCATCACTTAATTGAAGGGAGGAAGGTAGAGTTATTTGATTGATACTGGTTGTTGTGCAAATGTGAATCCAAAAAATAATAATCAATAAAATAAATATATAACCCACACAATTGTAGTAAAATTAAATTCAAAAATTTAATGAAAATTATTTTTTTATGAAGTGTCTGAGATATTATAGGGATATTTTCAGAATAAAAAGGTTTCATATTACATATTAGTATTATAACAATATTTTTGAAAGGTTTTTTTTTTCAAAACAGAAAAGTTTTAAAACAGTATATTGGGACACTTATATAATTCTAAGATTTAAATTTTATTAGAAAAGTTTCGTCCACCCAGCCACGAGCCCACCACTAGACGGAGGTTCTGGACAAGGCCAGAACCGCACCAGGCCTCTCTGGAAACGCCTAGAAGTGCACAAGCCCGAAGTTATCCACGCTTCTCCCGTGACAGCAATCCAAAACACCACGCACCTGTTCAACCATATATACCGATAATATCCGAAAGCCTTTCCAGCTACGAATTCTCGTTCCGTCTTCAGCATCCAAATCAGCAGCGCTTAACGACGACATGTCTCTAGCTTCTCGTGTCTTTGGCCGGCCGAGCAACATCTTCGACCCCTACTCTCTCGATCTCTGGGATCCCTTCCATGGCTTTCCCTTGGATAGACTCGCCGATTCTAGCCCAAACTCGACGTTTGCGGAGACGCTAATCGACTGGAAAGAGACTCGAGATGCCCATGTCTTCGAGGTCGACCTCCCGGGGCTCAAGAAGGAGGACGTGAAGGTGGAGGTGGAGGATGGGAGAGTTCTCCGGATCAGCGGCGAGCGAGTCAGGGAGCCGGATGACAGGAATGACACCTGGCACTGCATGGAGAGGAGCACCGGCAAATTCCTCCGGCGGTTCCGGCTGCCGGAGGATGCGAAGGTAGAAGGGATGAAGGCGGCGATGGAGAATGGGATGCTCACCGTGACTTTGCCCAAAGGGAAGGTGAAGAAGCCCGAGAAGAGGTCCGTTGAGATCACCGGTGGGGCTGACAAGAAGGGAGGGAAAGGCAAGAAGGAAATGGTTTGTTGCAGGTTTTGGCCGTGATGGCGGGAGACTTTTTTTTTTTTTTTTAAGGTTTAGTTTTTTCGGTTGTTGTGAGTGTGTGTTTAACGATCTGGTGTCTTTTCGTTGAGGGGCTGTTTATTGGTATTTTCAGGGTGGGTGCGTGCTGAGAAGAATATGAGTGGATATGTTTGGGCTTTTTCTGATGGTCTTGTACAGCAGTACAGTTAATATAATTTTCAAGGGAAATTAACTCTATAAATTTTACATAGTTTCTCGTGCTAGTTATTTTTTTTCCTTGAAGCAAAGAGAGGCACAGATCGAAAAGATTTTAAAAAAATGATCTGAAAAATATTTTTTTTCATATATATCTTTCTAAATATATAAAATTATACAAATATTTTTATAAAATTATTATTTATATTTTTTTGGTATGTATATGTATTATTTAATATCGGACTTAAAATCATAATAATTGAAATATTTTTATGTGTAGATATAAAAAATTATAAAAGTATATATATAAATAACAATTTTATAAAAAATATATATATATTTATTTAGAAAGATATATATTTAAGAATTTTATTAAAAAATTAAAATTTTGTTGAAATTTGTTAAATTTTTTATAATTCAGTTGAATTGATAAGTAATATAGGTTGAGCTATTGCCAATATTTTTTAAAAAAATTATGGCTCAATCAAGTTGAAATATTAGATGATTATTTTAATAATATATTTTAATTTAATTTGATATAATGTTGTTTGCAGAAAGCTTTGACGTTCGCTGAGATCGCAAAGAGACGTAAGTGATCAAAAGTTACGAGAACTAATAAAAGAGGTGCGAAGATTTGTGTTGATGTATATTTTAATTTTATATCGATTATTTACTGAAAAATTTTTGGATATTTATACAGAATTAAGAAATTAAAAAATATTTTTTAATTAATATTTTTTAGATGAAGTTCTATATTATTATAAATAGTATTAGAATAAACACGGTTCATAGTCTATGCGAATTAAGAGACACTGCAACATGCGTTCAGAAAGACTAATTACGGGCCGATTATAGTGCCCATGATTAGATTCAAATGAATTTTAACCTACTTAAATGGGAAAGTATGTGAGGACTATGCGAATGTGTGTTTAGTCTTTCATTGGTTTTTCGCCGAAATTTTTTTGGGTGGACTAAGAAACTACATTTTAGAATTTTTGTATTTCCTAACATGCTTGGTCTCATGAAGAAAGATGGTACATTGGCAGTAATTGCCATGTAAAAACTTGCAAACTTCGACTCTTTGCCAAAAGACGTAATTGTTAGTGGTGTACAGGTAAGCAAGCACCCTCGGAGATTATATTGAGTGCAATCATTTTAAGATGGTCATGAATTCATTTGCACTATAACTATTGAATGTTTCTGCGGAGGAGAATAGACTGTTCAAAGAAATTAGCAAACCATGACCTATTTGTTCGGTTTCTACACGATGCGTTAAAAGAAGCATTTGCAAGACAGGCAAGATTTGTGACTGCATATTTGTTGGGTGCTCTAATATTTGCATTATCGCATCAGTAGGACTGGATTATCCAAGAAGACTAGCTGATGTATATGCTTTCAATGGTGATTTGATTGTTCGAGGACTAGTAGTGCGTTTGATAAATTCTCATGATCAATTTGGCTACAGAGAGACTTATTACTATTATTACTATTATTCTTATTAATGCCACTAATATTATTACTATAATTCTAATTTTACTATGATTATTGCTGCTACTGCTACTATTGTTATAATTATTTTTCTTGCTAGTGTACAAGGGTTTTTTTATGGAGAGCATTTTTTTTGCACCCTAGTTAATGAAGTCCTTTTGAAACCTAGACCAATATATCTTTCTCTAGATATGTGAACTTTTATTTCAGAACAATCCTGAGTTAACATATTCCGAAATAACCGAGGTAATTTCGACAACGTTCTTACCATATTTGTTAGCCACAAGTCTGTGAAAAATTATTTCTTATCATTTTATTGAAATGTGTTGGATTTGGGATTAAGCAAATGTTGTGAAGAAAGGCATAAAAATATTGAGAAGGGGAGGAGGAGTAGCTATTTTTATCCTCTTTAGATTCACTTGCTGCTCATATCCATCTAATTAGTTGGTCTTGTCTTTTTTTTGGGGGGGGGGTCATGGGAAGTACGTGTCGGTTGCAATTTACCCTAATTCAAAGCATACGTGAAGCTGTTTAAAGTAGCTAAAGATTGTACAGTATCACACTTAGGAGTACGACAATTCAGATACATTGTATTTGGCTAGAATAAAATGGAAAAGAAAATTGTAGTCAGGATGTTGCTCTTGCATTTTAATTTTTTCTGATCTCTGCAAATCCATCCTATTTGATACTTTCCTGTTTCTCATCGGAAGATGTGGTATTATGATAGCTTTGATCGCAAAATATACTACTATGAGACATTGTCAGTGTATTTAAATTTTATAACCTTCTGTGTAATGGTTAAATTTCCAGAGTGGCACAAAGGAAAGTTACGTACATGTTTCCTTGTACTTACTTCATTGTAGCGGGTAAAGGCTGGCTGATTCCGTGGCAGCCGGCCCGGGATCGGCCCGGGTTTTAATGCTTAAACTGAAGTCTGGCCCGTTTGACAGACGGGCTCATATTGTAGACCAGGCCCGGCCTTCCTGGTTTAAAATTTTGGACCGCCCATAAAGTTGCGATCCGTATATTTCATGCTATGCAGCATTTTTTTTTGTTTTGTTTTGTTAAGACGGGCGGATCATACCTGACGAATACGGATACATTCAATAAAAGCGAAAATACAGAATACCTCGGCCAGGAGCAACTCCCTATCATCACCAGCCCACAGGGTGCTACCTAAGTGGCTGGATATATAAGCCGTTCAATCTGCAGCCTCATTAATTTTATGGAACACATGCATATTGTGCAGTATTTAAGGTCGGGAGGGTGGGAATTTATTACCATGGAGCTAGTTTGATTGGAGCTGAAAAATGGAACAGGTTATTGGTGATGGGAGGAAGGTTGGATGTCTGAAGGATTTGTACAGCAAGAGATGGGTAGGTACTGAATTTTCTAGGCCGATGCTGATGTTTTTTGGTGGGAGTGGTGAGGATTACTCTCGAACACACCCAAGGCCAAAGGACGGACTTTTGGTGGGATTGGTTAGGATGACTTTCGAACCCTCTCAAGACCAGGAGGGAACATTGCAGGGGGAATCTGCTCATGCCCAGAGTGCTTTTTAAAATGATTTATCCAAGAACGAAATAATGCTAAAAAGTTGGGATTGAATTGCTACTCCTAGTTGCTTGGGACAAATACTGCTGCTCCTTTGAATATTTATCTTGGAAAATATTAATTGCCAAAAGAATCTGCAATGCATTCGATTCTCCTAACAGGAATACTTTCAAAATTGGAAATCAATGGATTTTTAAGAGTTTCAACACCCATGTTCCCGAAGCGACGCTTTAATAACGGAACTGACATGGTTTACTGTGATGTAGAAATGACCGTGTTTGTATTGGATTCTATTTCGTGACAGTGAGATTCGCACCTCTCATTCTCGTCTTGCCATGTTGGCATATCTTAATTCACACAGCAAGCCTGTGATCAATGCATCGAAGGACCCAAGATTGAGGGTTAAATTAATTTCTATCACCTCTTTTATGTAAAACCATAATTGATTGGAAGATTAACTTCAAAGAATAAAGTTTCCGCATTCAGACTTGTTTGGCGATCCACATGTCATCTCAATCATTATAAATGTTAATCGATCTCAAAATCAAGCCGTATCAATGATCAAATCGTTCAAGGTACCAATACCTGCTAGCATCAAGCATTTAGTGCATGATGTATACAAAATATCTTTTTCCGGACAATGTCAATTCATAATAATCCCAAAACAATTCATCAACACAATGTTGATTCTATCGGCAAAGTTTTTCTCAAAAGAATTCCACCACAAATTTATATGCCCCTTTTTTGAATCTGTAGCATAGGATCTTCATTTAATGTTTCAATTGCGTTGCGAGAAACGAAGAACTTGGACTATCTTAGTATCAATGCTCCACCAAACGAACTTGGATAACAGAGTTCTAGAATTAGAATCAGTTTGGTGAGCCATCAGTGTTGCATATGGGTCTCATTTTTTCGGCCTTATTCGGGTAACCCATCGCAGGCCCATGAAGGAGGTTGTAGAGTCTTCTGGAAAGCTGTGGTTCGTGGTCGAGCATTCCGCAGCCATCGACGTGTCCCCGGAGGCGGGTCCGCACTCTGGGGTCTGGAGACTTCGAGACCTATCCATCCTGTACCTATAAATTACCAAGACTGGTTTCGGGCCGTCTCATCGAGTGATCGAGCAGAGGCCGTTCCATTTTGAGAAAGCTTTCAAAATCTGAAGCTAATTTCCCGCTGCCGACGAGACACAATCCAAGCAAGATGTCGATCATCAGGCGGAGCAACGTCTTCGACCCCTTCTCCCTCGACATCTGGGATCCTTTCCAGGGCTGCCCTTTCCTCGCGGAGTCCCGCCCCGGCATCGTGAGCGAGACCTCCGCCTTCGCCAACACCCGCATCGACTGGAAGGAGACCCCGGAGGCGCACATCTTCAAAGCCGACCTCCCTGGGGTTAAAAAAGAGGAGGTGAAGGTGGAGGTTGAGGAGGGCAGGGTCCTCCAGATCAGCGGCGAGCGCAGCAAGGAGAAAGAGGAGAAGAACGACAAGTGGCACCGCGTCGAGAGGAGCAGCGGAAAATTCCTCCGACGGTTCCGGCTGCCGGAGAACGCCAAGGTGGAGCAGGTGAAAGCATCGATGGAAAACGGGGTTTTAACGGTGACCGTGCCTAAAGAGGCGGTGAAGAAGCCCGAGATGAAGTCCATTGAGATATCTGGCTGAAGTGGGAAATTCTGGGTCGGAAAGTATAAAGATGTATTCTTCTTGAATAAGGTCATGGAGATCGTCGGGTGACAGTCGCCAAATGTGTGTGCTTCCTGTTTTTGTTTGCTTTCTAAGGGTTGGTCATCGGTGTGTAATTAGTGTGTTTTTTTTTTCGCTAAAGGTGTGTAATTAGTGTGTTCACCGAGTAAGATTGGTTTGGTTTTGTCTTGGTAGGTCGTACTGTACAGTTGCCCTTTCATGGAAAATAATCTGTGCTTTACGAATATCATTCTTAATTTGAAGGCTTTTTCCGATGATTTAATGGGAGAACGCCACTACATGGATGTGGTATACGCTTCACATAAATAAGCGATAAAATTGAAAAGAAATTAATTTTTATTTAATTTTATTTGTTGGTCTAATAATAAATTTATTGAGATTTATGAGGACTGGATTGTTTTGATTGAGTATTTACAAGGATTATCAATTTTAATGTGAAAGGGATCATCAAACTTGATAAGAAACATATCTGGTATTTGCATTTTTATATTTTTAATTTTTATGAATATTTAGAAGAATTATTAGATTGGATTGATGCGGAATATTTTGGTCACCGTTAGAATTGGAGAGAGTTCAGTGTTCAATTTAGAATTGGGATTCAATGTTTCAAAAAGTTGTGTTGTATATTTTGGTCATTGAAATATATTTTTTTAAATTAGATTTTTTTAGATCTATAATTCTGGATCAATATTATAAAATTTAAATTGAATTAAAATTTTATTATTTAGGCCAGACTTGTAATTTTTTTTACGAGTAGAGTTGATATAGAGATAAAAATCTATCTTTTCAAAAAAATTAATTTTTTAAAATATTTTTATTAATTATATTTATTTTAAAATATCATTTAAAAAAAATAATTCAAATTGTTAGGACCACATTTAATTTAAAATATAAAAAATAAAAAATAAAATTTTTGTTTTGAATTATTTTTATTTTTTTGGGAGATTCAAACTGGGTAAGCTGAAGAAAAAAAATTTTCCTATCTTTTCTGACTAAAACAATTCAAAACTTACATTTTTCTTGAAACAGGGATTGAAGTCTTAAAGTAAAAAAAGGGATCTAATTAGTAACCTCTATAATACACAAAATAATAGGTGATATATGTGATATAAGTCATTTATTCTTAATTATGATATAAAATAAAATGAGTAATTTAACTAATATCTAAACAATAATGATGATGATGATGTCAAAACTTAAAAGTATCAAATAGTATATATTTTAACAATATATTAATTATTAATTAAATTCTCATGTGTTGTGAGAATTGCTATATGAAATAATTTATATTTATATTCAAATTATTAATTAAAATAACAATATGTTATACAAATATTTAGAAATTTAATTCAAGAAATATATGAAGATGAAGATATAGAATAGAAATTTACGAAATTGAGCAATAGCGTACCTCATTAAAATGCCAGAAATATAAAATTTGAAGTAACTAAAGATTATAATGTAGGAATAAAATATGAATAAAAAAATAAAAATATATAAATAAAATTTAAATTTTAAAATTTATTAGATAAGAATGGTGCAGAAATGATTAAAAATAGAAAGTAAAAATATATTTTATAAGAAACTTAGTGACTTGTAAACATTGAGTTGTTTGTTTTTGAGGCGAGAGTTTCGAAAAAGTAACATGATTCATTCTACAAGAGTTTATATTAATATGAGATCATATGATATGATAATATTTATTTTTTCATCTTTTTTAATTATGAATAACTAAATTATCTTTACTGAATTTCGATCATTTTTTATTATTTTTTTAGTATATACCCTCCTAAATATGTATAATTGCATTAATACCCTCATAAAATTGCTATTTGTATGTGTATTATTATAAAGTTTTATTTTGTGTGTCTATCTATAAGAATATTTCAGTCATTTCAAATTTAAATCATTTATTTTTTAATGGTATTAGATAGTATGGTTACGTATGGTTACATATATAAAAAAGAAAGAAAAAGAAAGGTATACATACAAAAATAAGTATTTTATAAGAGTATACATGTAAATAGTAATTTTATAAAAATATTTATATAATTTTATATATTTTGGTAGGTATATATGGAAAAAAAATCTTTTTATAATTGCTATTGATGCCTGTAATCAAATAATTGGTAATTTTTTGGGACAATAATAATAATATCAGGACCTGGTCGATCCATGAATGAACAGCGTACGTCCCCAGCAATCCCTACGCCGTCAGATCGAACATTGAACCCCAGGATTTCCTTGTCAGCTAGAGGCTTCCCGAACTCTGGCGTTCCTTCGCGCTCCTACACACACGAAGAATATTAGGAAGATCGGAAACTGGAAACTTCAAGACCTCTCCACCTCCTCCCTTATAAATACTCCAGTATCCGATCCCGAGCCCATCATCGAGAAGTCATTCAAACGTCTCCAAGTGAAGAGATCCTTAGCCAAATTTCTCGTCGCCAACCGGTAGAGTTTCATTAAGGAGAATGTCGATTGTCAGGCGGAGCAACATCTTCGACCCCTTCTCCCTCGAGGTCTGGGATCCTTTCCACAGCTTCCC
>JAOXJJ010001100.1:4088748-4146458 GCA_025769935.1 Phoenix roebelenii | reverse complement strand
TAAAAAAAAATATATTTATATGTATGCTCTCACACGCGCGCATATGTACCCATGTAACACAGCTAGAAAGTTAGTAATTTAAAATTGAAATGATAAAAATATTAATTTTAGAAAGATATTCATACAAATTAATATCACTCAACAACTATCAGCAATGTGCCAAATGGAGAGGAGAAATAAACACGTAAAGGAAAAATTCCTTGTTTTTTAATTTTTTCTGAGTGGAATTTCAAGAGACACTTTAAAGTAGTCAAATTTCAACGCATCTACTTGCATGTATGTTCTAATTGAAAACTTGCTCAAAATTATGTTTCCAAAATTACGGGACTTAAGATTTATATATGGTTTGCCCTCGACCTTTATGGCTACAAACATGCTTAAATGGCATTAACAATCTTCACAAAAAAACTGTAAATCATCATAACACTTGCGAGGACAATAAAACAACAATCCACATTTGGCAAGAAACAGTGTACTTTTCTGTACAAGTATATATACAAACCAACACCACTTTAACATGAGAGTGAATATAGAACATTGCCCTGCGGTCGTGCAGTAGATGCGATGCCAAATCCAATCAGGCGTGGGAATTTATATAGGTGGTGATGTAAAACGCTTTGAAGGATCTAGAGATATCCATCGGGAAAAAAAAAAGGGAGATATAAAATGGAATATATAAAAATTCCAAACTTTGGTCGCACCAGGTCTCGCATGACCAGGCCAATTTTCTCATGTCCAAACTAAAGATTGGTGGCAGTATATTACATTTCAATTTTCTTTTCTTACAAAGAGCTAAAACATATGCCTGAGCTTGTAAACAAGGCAATATCTATTTGACTAATATAAAGCACACTCAAGTGTCTATATTGTATGAGGTGCTCGTGTTGTCAGCGTCTCCATATTTCCCATGGACGCGACATCTCTTCAACCTCATCACTCTATGTTTAAAATAAAATCCTCTTCCGCCACCCATGCTTGTAAGTCTATAATCCATTCTTAATAAGAACATCAAGAATCCTTTTATTCTATAGGATTTTCTCAACATTCACCAATATGTTTGAGTGTATATGCGTCTCTATTGCATTCAACTCTCTATGATTTTGAGGCCATGTGCACTGCACATATCGTAATCTACTCATGGTGGTTGCAGTCTTCCTTACACGGGAAGGAGGCTTCATGTCAAACCTTGAGATGTTTTCACAAGTATTTGCCACGGGTGATTATTCCACCAATTATATGAAGTGATTGGTAATAGTATTTGTCCCTAGAAAAATAAGATAGTTGGGTCATTGAGATTGTCCCGTCGACCAAGTTTGTTTTTGGGTCTTGTAGAGGCTCAAATCAAGTCTAACAAATTTTCAAACCTAGCTTGGAGAAACCTTTCATGCAAACTAGGAAACTAGTGTAGATATTAATTCAAGCAATTCATCAATCAGAAATCTACACCCGACGGTATCTCTAGTTTCTCCAAGACTAACATTACTAGAAATTCTTAGCGAAGTTTGTGGCTAGGTCAAGCTTTTTAATTTGGCAATTGCAATGGCACTCCATATTATTTTGTAAAAAGTTAGGAAATATCTTGACTGTCCAGTAATTTGGGGCTTTTAAGATATTTTATTGTCAATGCCCTCGGCCGCATCCTTTCTTGTGACAACCTCATCCTCCTCTACGATGCCTCCCCCACATTCCTTGATTGCCTCTCTGCCTAGTAGCATTACATTGCTACCACCAGCCTTGACCACTACAATATTGTCGCCCATGCTGCCTTCGACTCTCCCGCCTGTCTATTTGAAGAGTGTTAATGTAGAGAAAAATCAGAGAGAGACATAGAGGGAGAGGAACAATGCCATAGCCCACCTGTTATAGTTGAAGGTGACTATGTACAGCTTATATACAACTCATGTATATAGTTAATCAATACAGCTCATATATAACTAATAGTTGAAGGTGACTATGTACAGCTCATATATAACTCATATACATATAATATCCTCCCTCAAACTTAAGATTGTATTGAAGATGCCAACTTGAGTTTGCTAACCAAATCACGATAACGCCCCGGTGGATAGGCCTTTGTAAAAATATCAGCAAGCTGATCCGCAGAAGCAACATATATCAACTGAAGAGTGCCTTGCTTGATGATATATGCTGAATGAAGCGACAATCTATCTCCATATATTTTGTTCGCTCATGAAACACATCATTATAAACAATCTGCATGATACTCATATTATCACAATGAAGAGATGAGCGGCTAGTCAAAGGAACATGTTTGGGCATTGATTTTCCGTTTGACTCAATTGTGAACAGTCTAGTATCCATGAAGAATTGAGAATAAAAATAGCAAAAGAGAGAGAGAGAGAGAGAGAGAGAGAGAGAGAGAAAGGTCTTGCAGAAAGAAAAGCTTGGCATCCAAATCTATAGAGATACAATAAATCCTATCAACTAATTACTTTGGAAGACGGGATGCTCAAAGAAAAATATGAATCTAGCAATAACAGCAGGTTGACATCCCTTAAACGTAACTAGTTCGTAGATATCTAGAAGTCATAGAAGCAGCAGATAAAGCAATAGCCCACTGATTGAACTTTTCCAGCATTTGAAGAAGTTTGGCATTCAAACATTGAAAGGTATGCTTCTTAAGTATTCAGCACGGGGTAATTTTCCGCCATTTGCATGACATGCTTGGCGGCATAGGTTAGGCATAGCAAGATTGCAGATTGGGACACAACACCAGGTAAGAACAGTCTTATAGGCTATCAAGATCAGAGCAACAAGCAACCCTCTTGCATGTTTGTAAGCCAGTTAGTCAGAGCTTCTCGTGCTTCCACATGCCAATTAATCTTTGGTGGACCCTCAAATTTCGTTGACAGAGAATATATTAATTTCCTAGGAATTCACACTATACCTAATCTTCCACAGCGAATCCACCAAGAATTCTTAGATTTGGGTCATCTTCCCTTCCATTAGAATCCATTGTGCGCCCACAGAAGACAAGGTGGTGCAATCCCGGGAGGCCAGCGGACTGGTGGAGAGTTCACCATCTTTGGAGCTCAAATTGCTCCTTGGTCAACTTCCACTCCCAACAATAGAAATAAAATAATTCAAGTTAGAAAATTCCAAAGCCGGCCGTTATTTGGAGCTTGAGAATCTTAAGCACAAAGATAATGCGATGCCATCAAAGTTTAGCAAATATTTTTTTGCGTCCACTACATAGAGATTGGCTGGCCTGCCGTCCTCCCAGCTACTTATATAACTCTTTTATATATTTAATTTTTGCCACTTCTTGGCCCTTTTTTTTTTTTTGGAGTGTCTCTATTCTTCCAATGCCTGTTTCACACGTAATTCCTGTATGATTGTCTCCAAAACAAACTTGGTTTCATCTGGCAATTGATATCTCCCGGCAAACCTTTGCAGACCCTCCACGGCAGTCTTTTCATCACCACCTAATATTCTGTAAACCAATATAAAAAATAAATAAAAGAAATGTAAGCACGATGTGCTTTAGGGTTGGAGAATTTATCTTATTCTAAACATTTCAAAACTTTGAATCTTGAATGAAATTAATAGAGCATATGTTTTGTAATTCAACTATGACATCTATTCCCGGCCATGTCGTTGTTCCTCATCTGTGAAATTTATCTTCTAGGGACTAAAGCTCTCCCTCCAATTAGGCTTGTGTAAGATTTTTCCTTTAGACTTCACCAAAGTCCGATACTGAAAGGACACTATGCCCTGTATAGGACTATTTATCACCCATTATTGTTTATTCACCAACTTGTCCATTCTAATCATAGAGAGATGAAGGGTCATAGAAAGTGCACCATCCCAGACATGTTCCAAGTATTAAACATTAAAAAAAAAAAAAGCTTATTCAAGCCCCTGCTGTCTATTTCTCAAGAAATTATGCATTGAACTGATCTTCGACTAAATCCACAAATTACTATCTTTATACCAATCCGTATTTGTGAGCACTAGAATTGACTACTAAGAAAAAGGAGTTCATCGAGCATTTGATCTGCAGGCACGAACCGAACTTTCGACTCATCTTCTTTGTGCTGTCTCATATATTCTATCTTAATCCAAGAAAACAAATCAAGATTCAACTTTAGATTAAAATGATCGAGATCATATTGTACTGCTGGACTGTAAGATGGGCCGCATGCTTTCACTGCATGGATTAGAAAGAATAATTGAGATAGCTTAACATACCCGTTTAGCTTGCAAGCGAGGTGGGAGTCAGCGAGCTGCTCGGCACTGCGGAGGCTGAGGCACTCACAGAGGCGGATGTGGTACCTCTGCAAGTAGTACTTCTGGTGGTGACTCTCCGCCAGATAGAAGCCAGAGATGTTGATGGAGTGGCAAGGCAATATTTTGGTTACTATCCTCCTGTTCAGTTTCATCTGCTGTTTGACCTTTGATAGTTGTGCTGACTTCTTCTCCTCCTCATTCTCGTAAAAGATCGCTGATCGGTAGTGTGTGTGAACTCCAAACTTCTGTCAAATAAAACATAGCTATTTTTCATGCACCATCCTAAATGAACACTGTATAAGGTATTTTATGGAAACAAAGTAGGATGGTTATCAGTTTTTTCTGGAGGAAAAATGGTTACCAGATATTCCTTCCTCGTTGGATCATGGCTTGCCCAGAAGACCTTGCACAGAGTTTTGTAAGAAGTATTCCTCGTGTCATATATCACCTTTACAGCCTCAGTGTGTCCTGTTGATCCTTCTGTTACCTGTAAAATTTCTCCACATTATAAGATCATAAATCATGACCATCTTTGGTTCCAGTAGCTAGGCTTCTAATTAAGAAGTCAAAAAGGAAAAAACAATGACCTCTTTGTAACTAGGCTTTACAAGGTTTCCTCCATAGTAGCCCACAGCTGTTCTTACAACACCATCAACGCGCCCGAATGCAGTCTCCAGTTCCCAGAAGCTACCTATGATCCTCACATATCTCAATCAAAGCTAAGACCTATAGGAGACAAAAAAGAGATGACAAAACAAAACAGAAATTCACCTGCAGCAAAAATGGCCTCTTTGAGGAATTCCTGTGCTGGAAGGTCATTCGAAATCATCTCCGGCCTCAAGGGAAAATCATCATAAATTGGGGTATTAGATTTGGGAAGAAGTTTATACATCATCATTTTTTCCTAGAAAATAAAAGGCTAATAAAAGGTCTTTTTTTTTGGGTACGAGGCTAATGAAATGTTTGAAAGGATGCTGAAAAGTAGAGAAATGAAGCTTCTGAGTGCTAAAAACTCTCTGATGCCACATGTATAGGCCTGATGGTTTGATAGCAGCGAACCGGTATATTCTGGTTCATGGTCTTTCCAAAACCACTGCCTGAGCTGCGAATTCGGGAACCACGCGTTCCACTAATATGAAATGGAGACAGCATGTGGATTCCGTGATTGACGGTGCCGGAAGTTTGGCACTTGTTCAGATTATGATAAGCGTCCACACTGGGGAAAAAAATGGGGAAATTGGATCCACATCCACTAGTACATGGCATAATTCTGAAGCATCGAGGAAAACGAACAGAAGGAGCTATGTTTCGGCTTCATGGAGCTGTCTATTGAAGGCTGTAATGGTTCTGTCGACAAAAAGAATCTTGTATGAATTCTAATACCACATGAATTGGGATGGCAACAATGGGAACACAATGACCTGTAACCTGGTCTGGTCTTTCGAAATTTGTACCTCTTTCTTTTTTTCTTTTTTTTTTCCTTGCTTATTTGTTCTTATTTCATTTCTAATAAAATGTGTGGTGGTCTTTTCCACCATTTGTTCGGAAGCAAACGAAGAGCTATAGTCCCACATAGAGCTTCATGCACCATATGGCAAGTGCAGAATAGGTGCAGTATAATGGGTTTGTTTGTGATACATAGGGGTTCATGGAATTGGGCTAAGAAGCATCGTATCACGTTTTTCCTATGCCAAGAAGTTTTCGTGACTGTCCGAATCCCCCATAGAATTTTTCCTTCCATTGTACTCTCCTCTAATTGGATGTGCTTCCTTTTGTCAGTCAAACACAATACAAGAGGGAAAGACGGGGCCGCACTGTAAAGTAATAGATATACTAGGCTTTGGAAACAACATAATTTAAATCGATTTTCTGAAATCAAAGCCAAAAACCGAACCGACTCAATGCAAAAACTAGTTCAAATCAATCTGAAAATTTTGATTTGGTTTGGTTCAGTTTGTCGCATTGAATAAAGTTGGGCTAAATGGGCTTCCCATGGATAAGGCCTCGGTGACAAGCTCTTGGCTGAAGCAGCCATCGGCTAAATGGAGAGGGCCATGATAAGATCAAGGGTCAATGAAAGCAGGGGAGATGATGGTTTCATCATCTTGGATCGAAGTAGGGGCAATAGAGCATAACCTAGGTGTAGGTGGCCATCCAATCAGGGCTTGGAGCCATTGGATTAGCAAGATCAACGGCCCTGATCACTCTATTGCCGACGTTCCACTAAGATTTATAGGTTGATGGAGAAGAGGAGGCTTAGATCAAATAGGAAAAAATGCACAAGGAGGCGAAAGCTTCAATCGCCACCTTCAATTGAGCTGCTGGGAGTGAGGATAGGGGCGAAGGCCGATAAAAAAGGAGTAGGTGAGGACTTGATACATTAGTCTATTATATCGGCTTTTGAGTTATTATGTCAGTTTCTAATCTGCTACATCAGTTTCTGAGCTGCTATAACAACTCATGTTTTACCACATTAGGCTCTATGTTACCACGTCAGCTCTTAATCTACCACAATGTCAGCTTTTAAGCTACTATGTTGGCTCTTAGTCTATCGCATCACCTTCTGAGTTGCTACTTCAACTCTTGATCTAATATATCAGTTTTTGGGTACTTTCGTGATCTAGTTTTCAAACTCAAGTTGGTACCTAAAATACCATTTTGAGTTTGGGAGGAATGTTAGCATAATTTTAGAAATCATATAATAACCTACATCATCCATAATATTTTTCTTTATTAGCGTGGTACTATATCAACTTATATTATCTTTTTTTTGTTAGTATGATTTTGTTAAAGTAATTTTAGGGATCACATAACGACATGTATCACCCATAATATTTTTCTTTCTAGCGAGCTTATATTATTTTTCTTATATGAAGTCTGTACACGAGCATATATAACCCCTGAGATGTGCCGATTGTGATGGAATATAAAAATAAAATTACTTTTTTCTCTTTTTTTTTGTTTTTCTCTTATTTTGCAAATATTTTAACATTTAGTTTAGAAGGCGGAAGTGTATAACTCTTTCCTTTCCAGCAAAAGCAACATTGAACTATTAGAGGGTGTACATCCAAATTATAATTGAGATTATTAAAAGATGTAGATCCAATTGCTTGAATTTTTCCAACTTTGATGCTAACTAGTAGAGCATATACATTTTTCATCTGCCTTCCCTTGTCAAGTTTAGAGGACCTGAATTACTCCAAAAAAAAAAAAGGCTGAAGCTTGCTGCTAGATGACCAGGCTTAAAATACACCGAGAATTTGTTATTCTAGTATTACAGAGGTTTTTTATACTATGCAAATTAAATTATTTGAAATTTGTCCGAGTCTTGTAAGGTTTTACCAGGCTGCCCATGCTGAATACTTTGGATCCTTTTGCTTGATAAACCTTATATCTATTTGTATCTTATAGGAATGCTAATAAGTGCTTCGGGCAATGTTGCGCACCCACGCATTGGATAATTTCTTTTGGACCACAATTATATATTTTAATATTAGTTTTTTTTTCCAGAAACTAGTTGATTTTTTTTAAAAAAAAAACTCTTAAGAAAACAATAGGAGGACCACCAACTAGAATTATTTAAGTCAAGGACCAGACAGCTATCATCCAAGGTTCAGAAATCCAGGGCCTTTTCCCCAAAAGAAGGTGCAATCTGTTTTGAGTCCCTCACTGTGGAGTTGCTCTACATTTTACTTAGTTTCTTGGAATGTTTTTTGTTGACACCATGGAGAGAAAACAAACTTTCAAGAAGATGCATGTTTTTTGTCGATGCCATTAAAGAAAGCAAACTTCAAAGATGTGCATTAAAAAGAATTCAATTTCGAACTTCGCTTTTGTACACACGTAACTCCCGTTGCCATTAGCAAATTCAAAACTCGGTCCTTTACATCAGATAGAAAGTAAATAGCTACAAAGTTTTCTTGTCATACAAAATAATCCTGCAAACGTTTTCCAATTAGATCTGAAACTAGGAACTCCTTGGATCGATTCAGCGTATTCTTGAATGCTTATATCCCTTTCCCAAACTTGGTGAGATTGATGAGTTCTCTTTTGAAGAATCTATGAGTCATTTGGACAGAATTATTTTATGAGCTATTTGTACTGAATTATTTTGACAGAAGTCGTTGCTATGACCATTGTGCCGCTTGGATTTCTAAGCAGTGGCTCAATGCAGAGCTACCAATGTCCCATTTGGAGGTTTTCATAATAAGATGGCACTGGTGATTGATTATGCAAGACTCTTCAATCCATCTTGTTAACTAAGCATGGATGATCATCACTTAATTTGGAAAAAGGAAAAAAAAGTGTTGCTACGTTAGCAGTGTTAGGTAAGCTAAGAGATCAATTATAGAGACATATTATGACAATCAAGGCATTCAGTAGGTTGGCTAAACAAGTTCTCTCGTTTTTGAGATTAAAAGAGGCTAATTCCCACCTTTTTCTACCGTAAACCTTCCCCACACTTGATCCACCTTTGGGATTTGACTCCAACCAGAATCGAATTCGCATCCCCATGCTTGCTTAGGCAAAGATGGTGCCATTCATGCAAGCGTTCGGTGTCTAACAAGCTAAAAATGAGACGTTCGATGGATGACCAAATTACAGTCCAACATTTTGCTCAGGAACTTCCATATCATTGTCTCTCTACAGATGTTTTAATTTAGATAACAATATTTTTTGTTGAGTAGATAACAATATTCGAAACAAGTTTTTTCTCTTTTTCGGGTTTGAGGTCGAAATAATTTTTACTCTTAAAATACGAATCAGAGTTATGATAATGGCTGAAAAGCACTGCCTTGATAGTCTTAAAATATGAATTAGGCCGATATCTTACATATTCGGTCAGATGAAAAATGCATCATCCCATGATAGTTTTTTATGCCTTCATATAATTTGATTAACCAGCAGGACTGGACATTTGCATGTTAGATTGTGTGGTCATCTGTCTAAATATATACTCTAGAAAGAGCACCACTCAACGATCATGTAATGTTTTAAGAAGGAGAAAGCAAGTACATAATGCAAAACTGGAACTAACATCTCAAGAGTAAATTAATCTCACCATGGTCATCAGCTCAAGAGATCACATTTATCCATTGAAATACCCTTTTCACTCAAATCAGCAATGCGCAAATGTCTGGTGCTAGCTCCTATCAATGATAACATCCTTCCAACCAACAAATCTGGTGTAGACATTTTATGTTTTGATCGTGTCAGAATACAACAATCGGAATATGTTCAAAGCTAACATATAATTTAATGGATAGAGAATTTTGATGCCGGTTCGGAAGAGCCTTATGTAACTGCATGCGGAAGGAAGCTCTCGAGCTATAATACTTGGTTTATGCGGCTGCACGGTGGTCATCACCATAACAAGCCCTTCCCTTTCTTACTGTCAACACTCATGCGTGATTTCTCTGGCTGATCTATGTTCTTTGATTTTCCGATCCGACTATCCAAACTCTTCCTCGAGAGCTCAGAACAATCATGGGCATTGTGTATATCTTCTGATGTTCCAATTTCGATCTGCTTGCTCTGATCATCATTGTTTGGTTTTGTGCCTGCTGAACTGTTCTTTGTAGCATTGTTCTTTGCAACTGTTGATACAAATTTTTTCAGATGTCTTATGTACTCGGGGAAAAGCTCCAAATTGCAATGACCACCACCTTTTAGCCAAAGTGGTTCATACTTCTCTTTACTAAGCTCCCAGAGTTGCTTTCCGTGGGAGCAGTCAACAACTTCGTCCGATGTGCCCTGGGGAAGAGAGGGAGGGAGGGAGGGGGGGAAAAAGCTTGCATATCAGTATTAAACAACTTAGCAAAATTTCAAGAACAAATTAAGAATCATTATATCCTCTATCTTCAAGTAGTTCCTAAATAATTTCTTGAAAATTAACTAATTCATAATTCACACGAGACCTTGCTGCTAATAAAACAATTGACTAGAGAATTTTATCACAGCACTGAAGAAATTTCCTATCAATCTCTCTTAGAAGTTCATATAACCATTCCGCTGAAACTTGAATGCTTCATAATTCTAGTGTTCATGAAAGTTAATTTGGCATCAGTTTACATTATTTTCCTTCTTTATCTACTCAAACAAAAAGACCAATCAAAAGATTGACATTAACCTGTCTAAAATGGTCAAGCAGAACATTGACCCAAACTATACAATAACGTACATATATAGCAAAAGTAAGAATAATAATGGACGTGGAAACGGAGCAGTCAATGTAGAGATAAATATTTCAATCTATCTAAACTACCACCATTTGCAACATATTGTGTTAAAACTTAGTTTTAGAGCACGCTGTCAACTTAAGAAATTTTTTGGATTCGCACAATTGGCATCTGTATTAAGCCCTTGCAAATGCAAGGATTTAAGGAGGATGTTCAGTGCACCCGTCACCCGTTAAGAACAAGGTACAGGTCTGACACTCATGGAAAATTTGGGGTGTTGCGCTTGTTCTTTCTATTGACTGCAAATCCTAGCTCTTTATCTCTATTATAACATAACCCAAACACCCCCAATATCCAGTGAGATCCCTACAAATCTATAGCATTTGAAATCCATTTGAGTTATTAACTAATTTTGTGCTACAATACCCAAGGGCTTTCCGGTATGGCCCATTCGCTTTTCTTGCTTCTTGGGCCTCCATTTCTACCTTTGGGCCCTTTTTCCCTGATGCAAGAGGCCAGGTGCCTTAAATAAGTATTTAAGTGTTCAAGATAGCTAAATTGATCAAGCTTGTTGATACCAATCTGTTTAGGCTCCTGTCTTTACTCTAGCAAGCTAAGGAACATTCACCTCATTTTTGTTCTTTTCCAAAATAGGCTCTCCTGAATGTACTTTTGCATTTCTTCTTGTAGGACTCGAGTTCTCTACAAAGGCAAACAGAAGAAAAGAGAGGACGAAAGAGAGAGAAGGTCGCCCAAGAATTTGTATATTACCTCAATCAACTGAAAAAATGGCCCATAGACATCATACTTCATAGCCTCCATAACACTAAAAAGAATATGAAAACAAAAATAGGAAACATAACTCAGTAACTCCTGTTCTTACCAGAAAGGAAAGAAGAAAAAATAGAAAATACAAGACAATAAATCCTCCAAGGAGTTGACCGCTCACAAAACTATACTAAAGCCCGTATTGAGGAACTAAGACCCCAACAACTTATCTTAATCTTAGAGGATGTAAATAAGACCAACTTAGTCCTAGTTAAAAAAAAAAGATTCTAACTCCCGTGCCCCCCCCCTGCCCCCCCAAATCCTCCTCTGAAACAAACATGGCTTAGCAAAATTTCTTTTTGCAATATATGATGATTGACTTGATCACATCCATCAGTCTCACCTTGACAAAGGCTCAATAAACAAATTGTGTTTCTCATTTGCAGCATCATTCTTTTTGCAACTTTTAACTGCAATTCCTGCCTTTCCCCATTTTCCCCTTAAGCTATCATGTAAGCCATCTAATATGATATTGCTAGTTGTTTGTTCGAATGAGCTTTATTGCAACGCTTCAAATTGCTCATCATTTGCCCCCTGTATGAACAGCATTCCAAAATAACTAATAGATTTTGTACACCATCGTCAACATTCTCACACTTAAAAAGGTGCACTAGGATATCTTCAGCAAAAACCCTCAAATGTGGGTTCCCAAGCCCAAGTTATGACTCAAAGCAATCATAACACCTGATGACATCACCCTTGACGTTAGTGGAAACCACTTCAGAGATCAATATTTCTCCTATGCAATTGAAGCTCTAGAAAAAAAAAAAAAAAAGATTACTTAGGAAATCGATCCAATTGCATCACCTGCTTCTCACAAGGAAACTTCACCTCCATGCAAGGAGACCAACATCTTAATTGCTGTATAGTCCGCTAAGGCTCTACCAATAGCACCTTCCCTGTAACAAGTTTCAAGCTAGCAAGTCTTTGATGATTACCAGCTTTAGCAATAGTTATCCCAAAGACAGGTCATGGTATCATAACAGAGTACCTTAAAAACTTGAGCAATTGTCACCTACAGGTTTCCATAAAGGCTCGTTTGGTTCGCGGGAAAAGAAGAGGGGAAAGTATGGCCAACGGGAAAGTAATGAGATGCCTCTTATTTGGTTGGAGTTTTCAAATGAGAGAGATGGGAAAGTTGTATTCTCATGGGAAAAACTTTCCCATGAGGTGGAAATCACTCCATCTTTATTTTTTCTCAAAAAGGCCCTTCAGCATTAAAGAGGCATTAAAGACCTAATTTTTATTAAGGGTATAATAGGAATTACACATAACTTTTCCAGGAAAGTGGATGGTCAACCAAACATAAGCACTCTGAAAATTTATCACTTTCCATGTTTAACCAAACATGCCAAAAGTACATTCTCAGGCATTCTCTTCCTAGGAATCTTCTTCCCAGGAATCAAATTCCTAGGAGGGAAAATGCTTCCCGCGAACCAAACGAGCCCTAAGGGAGATCTTGAGTAATGCAATTTATTTTTTAATTAAATTGTGCTTCTAGACTTGTTTCAAGGCTAGCCTCAAGTTGTGACTCCTTGGTTTTTTATTGATTTACCAAGCCATGCAGTATGGCTCTTGATCTAAAATGCCAAGCATTTTCTTTTGAGTACATGTAAAAGCAATGCACGAAAAAACCATTTTGTTACCAGCATGATAAGACCCAGATTCATTATCAACAGCAATTAGAACAAAACAGAGGAAGCAAGACAGAGATCAGGGGAAGATATAAACAGTTCAAGGGGATTGAATCTCCAGAAGTATTAGATTATTGTATCAATGGCTTGAATAGACGGCTCAAGGCATTATAATTTATATACTCTACTACTCCATTATAATTGATATACTCTATCACTCCTTGATTTCCAAGGATAGGAAATAAGAACATGAACACGACTCAACAATTCTAAACCTTACTAGTATTAATAAACATACATGCACAAGAATATAAACATATACCCCCACATGAGTGAAAAGTTTGCATAATAAACTAAAGATAAACAAAAGAGAAATTGAAAATATATGGATAAAGAATGCTTACATGAATGACTAAGACTGGGCAATTCACATGACCAATTTTGTCAATATTCTGCAGAAGGGAAGAAGTTATTCACAATATTAAATGAGCATGAGATGCCGAATTGTTTGAATTCTTACCTTGTAAATGTCAAACCAAAATGTTCTTTTCACTGGATAGAGCACCCTTAGTCCAGAAAGGATAGGACTATGTAGAACCACAGCTCTCAGGTCTGGAAGACGGGACGCCAGATCAAGGGTAGGACCACTACCGACAGACTGACCATAGAGAATTAGATCCTCATCTGCTACTCCATATTGTTCCCTGAGGCAATCATATGCTGCCTCTATGTCCGCATACGTATTATACTCAGTGGGCTGTTTCATGAACAAATGAACAGTGTCATATCAAAAGAAATTGTCAAAGCAATAGCAGCAGTAATGTATTCTTTATATGACCCAAATAGCATGTAAATTTTAACCAAAATAACCAACAGTATCCAACCTTCCCTGTAGATTGCCCATAACCAGAGTAATCATACCTGTAACATGCATAATCAAGAAGTCAATGAAAAAAATTATAGAGCAAAATATGTGAGAATAACTCAAGTTCTAATTAATTGTGAGTTTTTAGTGAACAAATTATAAAACCAATGTGTGTGTGTGTGAGAGAGAGAGAGAGAGAGAGAGGAGAACAGTAAACTATAATGCACAGTGAATGGCACAAAGAATGGTAACTTTGCATAAGCATTCGCTTCCTACCACATTTACATAATCAGATGCAATGGAACACTGGTGATGAGTGGTATGCTTTAAGACAAGTAACCAACTAAATAAATAGTGGTACAGAGATTCAGTTGACTGAAATCATTAAAGAGGTATTAGAGGAATACTGATACAGGTAAGGAGGGTAGCTTTCTATATTATTTTTGATCTATGATTGGCACCCATTACAGCAATATAACAGCTACAGGCATGAGGGCATTATATACCATGTAACGATAATTTTGTAATTAAGTAAAAAGCGAAAAGCCTAAATTTATTGAGATAATCAAGGAATATACCATGTAGTTATATACACAAAAAGATACAAGCAAATGGTATGTGATCCCTTTACATGGACTCATGAACAAAGGCTATCTATAGTCAATTAAAGGTAAGCATAAAGATTTAACCGAATGGTCATAGTGCTTTTTAATGCTAAATATACAGTCCTGCACTAGCTTTATCTTAAAATCATGCATAATGAAAACTGCAACTCATTTATACTGGAAAGAGTTAATTTTAACCCAGAAGCTCCAACAATGAGCATAATGAGCAAAAATATAAATGAAACTCCAAAATGGTTTTATTCATAACCTCTTTCAATAATGGTACCAAAATAACAAAGCAGTTAGTGCCAAAAGTATGTTGTACATTAACAGGTATAAAAAATGCGAATCCTCATATGGGGCAAGGATTGGAAATGATGGATTGACAAATAGGCAAAGAAAAGGCAATGAGGTAAAGTGGAAAACCGGTTCTCGAGTCCATCACATGGAGAAAAATCAGGATTTCAACTTCAGTCTTCAGCAAAGAAAATCAAGCAACCTACTGTTTAAATGATAAATTAAACTTTATATAAACATCCACGATGATAAATTAAATTTTATATAAACATCCACAGTTCAGCATAAATCTCTCCCTTCACATTAATTCACATGTTAAGGGATCATAATAGCCCTTATACATTTTAAGCCAGTTTGCCTCATTGCGCCAAACTGCTGTCTGAAAAGCTATCCAGACCTTGTATTATGTTTCCTGTTCCAGTAAATTTTAGTATCTCCGCCCGCCCGCCCGCCCGCCCCCCGCCGTGGGGCTCTCGCACACCCCTTGTCCCTTTCAGCCTAAGCCCTTCCTTCTAGCTTCTAAGCTCTAGGACAATGTCTTCTAATATCAAAGGACCAAAATAAATTAACTTACTAGGATTTCCTAACAAATATTTTGACTCAAAAGTAGACCCCTAAGAGAGAATTCCTTTATATTGCTAATATCAGTCCGTATACATCAGATTTAGGCCACATAGTATCATAAAAACCATGTACATATTGCCATATGCATCTAGAAAAGCACCATTCCAAATTTAAATATTTATTATTGAGATAAATAGCATACCAATTAACATGCAGTGATGCTTAATGACATTATTTCTGTATCTTCACAATTATGCAAAACAAGCATTACTTTTGGCCCTATTAATTCATCATCAAATTCTCCCTTTCAACCACAATACTCTTTCCACCATCTCCTCTATTAAACTTATGCTTAAACAGATACCCTTTAGAAGTGCTAGTAAATGACAACAACAACAACAACGATAATTAGTGCTTTTGACCAATGAGAACCATTTTTCAATAGTTTCTTTTTTCAAAAAAGGAGTCAATTACTTGGAGGCGGTTTGATAGAACATCTGCATCTCACAACAGAATTTCATCACGAGCACTTATACTTCAGTACAATACTTGCTAAATATAATTTTGACCCCAGTGAACTTACATTAGCAACCAAACTCCTTAACAATAAAACATTGTTTGAATCGGATGGAGTCCACCAGAAAGAATTCTTCTTTGCCAACATATGTTATTAAGGCTACGCCTAATGCCATTACAAGCCTTTTCAAATCTTTCTTCTGAATTTCGATAAATATTACAGTAGGTCTCTCCTCCCCTTTCAAGCACCTCTTCTCAAGACCTCCTTAGGTTTTTGTTATGAATGCAATCGTTATTCATAATGGAAAGGAAAATTTACCTAATGCCATTCCAGATAATAGTCCATGACTTTGATTGAAATGGTGAAACTCTTATGCTTCCTTTAGCGTACTGATCCTTCAACCTATCCTTGTCAGTTATACATATTAACATCCTCATCTAATTCATATTCACGTTAAGTGCTTAGATCCACCTTTTGGCATAACATTCTCTTCCTTAAAACATGGAAAGCCTTACTAGCGTCATACAAAATTTCCCTTTAAATTGTAAAGATGCATTGATGACATCACCTCAAAAGAAATTCACTGCAACTACCTGACTTTAATTCTATCAGATATTTATTAATCTATCTTCTGTTGTTCATCTAATAGATCTAATAGAAAGAAATCAAGCCTATTTTTCCTATTAATTTTGATTGGGGACTCATTTCCATTTCCCCTACCACAAATGTAGCAGTACACAATTTATATTTTTTTTTACAGTAGCAATCTACTTACCATGTTGTTTTTATTTTATTTTGAGTCATATCTCTGGAAATTTGATTGATAATGTATGATGGGACACTGGAAAAGGATAAATGACAGAATATTTGTTAGGAGCATAGAAGAATGTTATTGAATATTGGACACTGGAATGTGAACGTTTTACTTTTTCAGAAGTTTCAAGCAAGCAGGACTGAGAATTATATTTTGGGTCAGCATATAGACATCTATTAGAGCTCAAAAGCGCCACAATATGCTGTAGAGGCCATAAGACACCATCAATCAAGGGACCAAAAAAGAGAGGTTGTCATATAAAATATGAAATTTCACACTTTTTTTTAGGGGAAAGGAAAGACCCACCAGATTTTGCTAAGAAAATTAAAGAAAACAACGAAACAAACACATCTCCCAGAAAAGGAAGGAGAGGGGTCATAAAAAATAATACAAGCTCAAGGGGGTAACATAAGGCCTCTCCCCCACCTTCTAACAACTATTAGCTTTCTTAATACAGCAGAATACCTTCCCATCTACCAGTAGCAAGTAGCTATTCTGAATTATAGTCCTCTGCAGAGCATTCTTGTTGAGAAAACATATCGGTTGTTCACACTTCAATTATGAAAAGAGTGGCATCCATCCAAAGCATGCAAAATCTCTATCATCTATGCATTCTCAAGTTCAGCATACAAGATCCCAGCTGATAGTCCCAGGGTTTAAATTTGAATGAAGAATCCAATTCAAATAAATCGGGTAGGAAGTCTTTCAGGAAGTTCATTTATTATTTTATTCCAAGAAACCTGAAGGTCCGATCAGGTTTGATAGAGCAGAAGCATCAGCCATCTCTTAGGAAGGTTCTCACAAAAGGCAGTTTCCTGTAAAGATATTTTCATGAAGTTAACATACTTAAATTTCAATTTTTTATCTATTAATTTATGTTTTCCTTGAGTAGCATGAAATGCAAAGATCTTTTAGTTGTTCCATTGTTTCATTTCTTAGTCACAGATGATCAACTTTGCAAAATACAATAAACAAAGAAAGGAAAATGAAGGCCTTGTTTGGTCATTATGTTTAAAGATGTTTCCAGTTTTGGGTATCAAACTTCTGATAATTCATGACCATTACTTCTTATAGTCCATCGAATGCAAGATAAAAGGAAAAAAAGAAGGCTGTTATAGAAGGGCATCCGTTGCATACATGATTTCCCTCACTATTAGCTAACAATGAGTTTGGTCTTCATTTAGTATCCAAGGCCAGTTTAACAAATATTTAAGAGTAGGTAATACCTGCCTAAAATTTCTTTGATGAAATCACCCATATCTCCTCCATCTCAACCACTATTATCATCATGTGCTATTCATTTTGTCATAATACAAGTTGCTGACTTTTGTTCCAATGAGGCATGAATTAGCAACTTGAGATAAGTAATTTTAGGAAACAGAGAGTATCCCGGACTCTTATGAGGAAGTGTGGAACACTGCAAAATCTAATCTCTTCACAACAAACTTTGAACCCCCAAATAGATAATTATTTAAGATAGTGAAGGAACTATTGTGAATGAATGCAGCAGGCACATTTGGTTAGCAGGACTGAATGAAAAATAAGCAAATTTTGGAGGGTAATCAACCAGCTCCAGGTATCTATTCTTCTGCTCTGGGACTAATAAAATTGCCCCAATAGCTGCGAAATTTCCTACAATCATCCATCAAATAAAAAAGTCCCGTTTCTCACTCAAACCAACTACTTTATTTACTAGGGAGCAGTGAACTCGTAACACCACCTACGCAGAATTCTCTATTAAACATTTCCCCCACTTGCAATGACATCGATATTGTGAATAGGTAAAACAACATTCAAAAAAAAATATTTTTCTTGAAGTTGTATAACATTTTTTGGAGTAATTCTGGGTACGTTCAGTAAATTTTCTCAAAGCCTGAATTTTTCTACCAAGATTGACCATTAACAAGACCGAATAACTTCCGAACAAGAAATCAAAGATATCAAACATCAAATATAAAAGAAAATAGATCCCAAACGAAGAATCATCGAAAAGAAGCATTCGGGCACGGACGACAGACCCCATGAGATTGACGCGGAGGCGGGCGCTGAGCTCGACGAAGAGACCGAACATCTGGCCGACGTCAGCGGCGTTGCCGTGGGAGTACAGAAGGGTGGCGGTCGCCCGGGGGTTACTGACGTGGACGGCGATGATCTCGTTCCCGCGCCTTGTTCGGAGGCGGAGGATGTCGACGCCGCTGCGACGGGCGGAGGCGAGCTCGGGGATGGCGAGGCGGCCGCCGGGATCATCGGCAGTCACGGTGTAGGATGGAGGGTTTGGGGGAAAGAAGGCGAGCCTGGCGGCGATCGACGACGTGACTCCGCCCATCTCCGCCGCCGCGGACTCATAAAGCCCGGCCGAAATCCCTTTCGCTCGCGACTTTCGATCGAAGAAACGTCATTCGAGAGAGGCAGCGGAGGTTGGAACCATAGAACCGTACGAAGGCGAAGGGACCGCCACGAGCGGCGAAGGGACCGGAAGACAGGATCCACCTCGGCGGCGAGGAAGGGGGTGGGAATGTGGGTGCGAAGAGTTGACTGGATTTGACCCTTTATTAGGATTGTGGATTTGGATTTGGTTCGTGGCAAGCCTGATCCGAATTTCTCCGCCCGGGTTCCAACTGGATCTAAGAAAGGTGCGTCGGCTCGGCTGTCCACCGTCAACGTGGCTACACCACGGGAAGCTCTTGTGCTGCTGTCTGATTGGCCTACAAGTGGGACCTTCGTCTGATAGGGAATTTGGAGAAATGTTTTGATAATACAAAAATTTTGAGGGAAAAAAAAAGAGTACAATTGACATACAATTAGTCGAGTTGGTGAAAGAAATCATCATTTGTTGGATAAAAATGATTTGGGTTCAATCTTGTTCTCATTGCCATTATTTTCTACTTTTCTTGATCAAATTGCCTTTAAACTACTTCTTTAACAGCTTTCATGCAAAGAGGAATACCATGTTTATATTACATAGCAATGCTAGCATGTGGCTCTAATATAACTTGGCCTAAGAGTAAGAACATACACACTTCTTTTAGGAATTCTTGCATATGACAACCAAAGGCCTACTTGGCTGCCATGTAGTTTGGTTCAGTACCACCAGGACAAACTAAGAGTCTATTTGGATATTTCTATTTGTAATAATTCTGGATCTTTGTATGTCACCTGCTACAGCTATGTGGATATTTCTATTGAGATTGTGTCTAACACCATGGATCCGTGTGATTTGCTGATAACACTTCGAATCAATAATTGCATTAGTGGATTAAATGATTTAAACGCTGGAAAGGTTAAACATTCTTCAGACAAGGAAATAGCCGATTAACGTAAATTGGCAGAGAACATGACTCTAATGATCCGAATTTCGTTCATGCAATGACAAGTGGGAGAGAAGCACAAATGCAACAGACATTTTCCGACACTTTGTACAGGACATCGATCCACCCCATACTACCTTTACAAAAACACTTCAAATACAATCCCCCAAAAAAGAAAAAAGACAAGTAAAAGAAATGAAAAGGAAAGAAATAAGAAGAAAAAGCGCCTCTTGTTGCTTGCTTAGCTCGCTTAGCTTCCTCTTATTGTATGCAAGCAATCAGGGCAGCTGACCCGGATCCTAATTTCAACCTTCTTACACCCTTTCTAATGTGCATCAAAACTACTACTATCTGACAGGCTCTTTGTAGGCCCCATTTTTTTTTTTTTTTGGCTAGAACGGACTCTTTTTTTTTTTTCTTTTTTTTGTAGCGTTCGATCCAACAGTCAACCCGACGTTTACACACGACTCCACGGAATCGGAGGCGTCAAGCATGTTGGAATTTGGGCAGGACCAGTGAATGCAACTTGCAGATTGTTTGGAGGAGCTCCAGCCTCACCAAAACCCCCCATTTCATACTCGAATTCGACGCTTTCTTGGCTCACGGGACACCAAGGCAATGATTCCATCCCACCTTGATGCCCTGTTTCATCCATCAGAACAGCATTCAGTGTCAGAACCAGGAGGACTTCAAGAAAATATTAGAACAACCTTACCAAAGATGATTGAATTTACTAATGGTTTAGTAACCAACCTTGAAGCAGAGGAACGCTGGCATTGGGCAATCCATCAAGCTCTGCGAGCCCATCCCAGTTTTGATATGCCTCTCGGACCAGCTGCTGGACATAGGCCTGAGAAACAATTCGAGCATACAGATGATTGGAATTTATCACCCAACAAACAGAGGGCAAGAATTTGTGATAATTTGAATGCTTACTTTCTGAGATCTGTTGAGATCATTCAGCGCGAACGTCATGCCATCATCGGTCATAATTCCAGTAACTTCACATATGGAGTTCAGGAGAAGGGAACAATTGGGCCCACGGTACAGGTAAATCTTTTTACCCACGTCGCAGGTTCTTGCATGACCAATCGTTCCTTCCCACGTCCGGTCTGACATATTAACCCCCAATATCTGATGCACAGGGAAAAGAAGAGCAAATTAGATGATATGGAAATCTAAGTAGCGTTCTCCTTGGGTATATTTGGCTACAAAGTTATGGCTTTACCCCGCGGAGTTGATCAGAATCGATGACCAAGAGCTTCAAGAAGTCCTGGACCGTGCGGATATTCTTGGCTGATAGCTTCCTGTGGAATGCCCCATCCTTTCCTATCTTCTCTAGTCGCCATATCTCGTCGTGGAGAGATGGTGGATAATGCTTCCTGTATACTGTACGGGAATACGATGTTAGTTGAGCGAGCCAATTTCAAGGTTGTGTGAAAGCATGAGAATTAAATATTATTTTTTTTTCGTTAGATGACATGGACCATAAAATCTTTGTAGTTACATATGTTATTTTCAAATTGGCAGTCCAAGTATCTTTTTTGGTCGCATCTCATCTTCAAATTGCTAGTTCAAGTATCCCTTTCTATAGACTAGCAAAACTAGTGGATGGTGGACCATGGCCAAAATAAGGTTGATTAAAGGCAACAGGCACCTTGTAGACTTGGAGTCTTCCATGACCTTTAATCATGGAATTATTAAAGGATGTCTGCGGGGCTCTGAGCAAGACCCAGTTTGATGGGCCTTTACAGACTTTGACCACAAACTCCAATAGATGTATATGTCTTTCAATTTCACCATCTGTTTAAAAACCATGGTGATTACTATGATCGTGACAGGATTTTTTTCCTCCTCCTCCTCCAACTTATCTCCCAATTGGAACCAAGTATGCCTTGTAGTTTAAAGCTCATGGAAGAAAATTTAATCAATGAAATGATATGAATGAGACACTAAGTAGAACCAGCAAAAGATAGCATACTTACATTCTCCTCGGTGATCTTTCACCGTGAAAGCTCCGGTCATGGCTTCTTTGATTCTTGGTCCATCATAGCTCCCTGGCACAACTCTTGCACCAATCCTGAAGTGCCTGCTTCTTATCCAGCTCGAATTATCAGTAAATGTGAGCTCCGGGATGAAAGCAGTTCCATCTCTTAGTGTGAGGTTGACTTCTCCTGTAATCAATGGCCTCTTTCCTGTCCTCTCTCTTACTATGCTCTTCTGAAACTCGGTGCTTGTCCAGTCTTCGTGATCATCAGAAGGAAAATCGCCATCAAGGACCACTACTTCTACTTTGAGAGGTGATGGTATCGAGGACAGACTGTTATGGTAATCTACGAGGAGCACCTGGAGAGTGTTATTATCCTCGTCCTCGATCTTGCTTCCGGTGAAGACCGGGAGTGATGGTTCTCTTTTGAATATTAGTTTCATGCTTGGTGGCTCAGCTGACTCAATGTGCATTTGGGAAGGCCTGTAAAGAATTTCATAGCAAGCATGGTTAATCAATGTTCGCAATGAAAAATAAAATGTTAAGAATTTGTGTTGAGGTTTTGTTTGATTGAATAATTGTGCTTTGCATGGGTCCCACGTGAAGCAGTGTAACTCATGTAAAAAATGTGTATGAAACAGTGCTGTGAAAAGATCCTATGATCAAGCTCAAATACTTACAGCCAATATTTGTTTAAACAGTGCAAATTTCAAGTTTAAATCCATCATTTGCCAATAACTATTTTATACGGTTAAAATAACTTAAATTATTTGGTAAGAGTTATGACTATTGAAAAAAAAATCTGAAATTCTACAAAAAGAAGAGTTCCTGTATTCTTCAAACACTACAATAACAAAACCATATCAGAAGAATTTTTGTTTAGAAAAACTTCTTGAGAAAATTCTTTAATTTTGCTAGTTGCAGTACTTTATTTCAGTAGGCTTTGTTGTGTTCTAGAAATATATTTGTCTATAACCCATTAGCAAACTCTTAGGAGTAGGGACAAATAGCATTCTAAAGGTAGTGTTTTTAGATACGCCTCAAAGCCTACAAGTTTCTATCTCTATTTTATTTATTTTATTTTTATACATACTGTACCAACAATTCATCCATAGTATTTGGTTTAATCATGCTTTGTTTATTCAGAATAGTTCTAATTAGCCTTAGGAGAATTAGATAAAGACACTAAAAGATACATAAAATATTATACCATTACTCTCTGGAAAAAAAATACAGAAAATAATCGACATATATATAGAGGTGCTGCATGCTGTACCTGTGAAGTAGACGCGTGCCGTATGCGTGCATTAGTCCGCGTTCCACCTCCTCTTGCACCTAATAGAATCCAATAAACAAGCTTAAAATAAGGTTCTTTAGAATAAAATAAACATTGATGCAACTTTATCGTCTGCTTCATTGCCCCACTCATGGTTGTTCTAGTTCCTGCTCAAGCTAAAGGCTATGGGTCCCACTCTCTTTGATTTTCCCGAAGATGTTAGGTGGAAGGAAAGTAAATCTGGACTTCCATCTAATTTTAAAAGCAACAAACGCAACTCAAGAGTCAAGTCTTTCACAAAAACAATAAACAAAAGTCATTAATTAACGCAAAATCTTTTGATGATCTAAGCATGCGTCGTAAGAGATTTCGCCATACCACTTTGCGAAGCAGTGGTTCCAAGGCCATAAACAAGTTTTGCAATGATTTCGCCATCATAGCCTCTCTGATCACCCTGTCAAGGGACAAGGAGAAAACGTAAGATAAACCTTACACGGATGTTGCCATCGTCTTTTTGAATTTCATAAGATACCACACATAGAAACAATACGGCAAAAAAGAATAAACGCTCGCCAAAAGGCTTTCACAAAATTGTGAATAATTTTTGGATATGATCCAATAGGAAGCATAACAACATGCCTGTGTTAGACTGCAAGGTACTCCATATAATTGGCTCAGAAACCGTATGGGGAAGTAGAAAAGCTAGATGCTTGAACTGAAATGATCTCTAATGGATGAGCTTGCATGCAGTAAGATTTGAAACGTATCAAGTCATGCTTGCATAAATGATATCACAACTTGGTCATTATGATATCAAGTCATGACTAAGTTGTCATGCCTAAATATCAAGTTAGTTTTTTGTTCTTATTCATAACTTAGTTACTAAACTTATCTATGTGCATCAATGAAATTATAAGAAAAGACGCATCAAATATACAATACGCGAAAAGAACGACACAGAAAACTGTTTATATTTATGTATTTCGATTCAAAACCTCATTAAGTTATGATACCATTTTTCAGATACAATAAAGCATGCTCTTTTCCTCCAGTACGAGAAGAAAACTTCTAGCAAAGAAAAGAAGAAAAAGAAGTTGAGAAGAAGAAGGATATTAGGATTACGAACGTCGAGAAAGAAGGAAGCCGCCGCATCCGTTTGTCCTCCGACTGATCCTTGTCATGATCGGAGTCATCAAGAAGCCTTTTAGCTGCCATATTTTTTTTCTATCCAAGAAGGAATGGAAAATCTGGGAGATTTTAGTAGGCAGAGGGGGAGGTTGGAAGAGTTGAGGCTTGGAAGCTTGTTAGGACAATAAGGACTACGGAAGCCATGGAGGATGGCCCCGAGGTCTTCTTATACACAAACATCCGCCATGGGGCCCTTTTGTTTAATCTTCTTCAGAAAGCGCATGGAAGGTGGTCGGAAGGTGCAGAGAAAGGATGGTTTAGTTCTAGCAGGAGACCGACCCAGGGTTAGCCGATGCAATTCCTACCGATGTCGCTACCTTGAACGGTCAACTGCCACTACTCTCTCCCTAATTTAGTTGACATCCAAAAACCACCGAGTGAGCATACCCCCTTCCCTTATTGACGTTCTTAGTCGAGAAAAGATGCACTCGTATTTTTATAATAATTCTTGGCCCATAAGCGGCAGTTCACATAAGAGATATATAGGGAGCATATGATTATATCCATCCGTCTAATTAAAAAAAAAATAGACTCTTATTTCTTTCTAAAATATTTTTTTTTTGAAAACTTGCTTTCATATGATTGTGGAAAAGTTGGCTGAACATCACTGACAGCAATTTACTAGAAACTGTTTTCTATAATAGTAATATGGTAGTGTATTGCAGATCTAATTTGACCGTTTGAGTTCAAGTTATTTGAGCTCTTGTTGATATAAATAGAAATATACATGTAGACCTCACAATCATAAGTGTGGAAACAATTCCTAGATTCGGTTATAATATTTTAGTTGAGGCTTTTTTATAATGCAACGAGCAATTGCATCTAGAATTAACTTTCCTTCTAATATTTGCAATTTATTTGTTACGGTGTTTATAGTAAATTGCACATAAGAGATAATCAAATATATGTTCATACGCGTGGCATAATTTTCTTATAATGTATAAAAAATAATTAAAAAAATCATAATTTTCTGACGTGCTAAGTAAATTCTTTTAGATTTGAAATAACTGCTAAAAGTGTTGTTTCTTTATTTTTCTTACAAAAAGATGGTTGAAAATTATATTTTTTGATAAAAATTAGAAACTCTAAAAAATAAAAACTATTTACTTATCATCACTGAGAACAATCATTTACATTAGACTCAGTCATCGAGCCCTCATACATACAAAGGCCAAATAGACAATATGGCATGTATCTTAAAAATTCATTTATAACGAGAATGGACAAATTAACTCAATAAACAAAATACCAATTACATAATCAATGTAATTATAAATGCTTGCTCTCAAGTCTCAACCGCCGGTTACCAAAATCGCGAATCCCTTTGGCTTCTGAGATGCTACCAAAACAGAAAAAAGAACGTCCGGTTCCAACTTCTCTACCAACCCATCATGGAAAAATCCTATTAAAACAAAATGATAAGTAAAAGAGGGAGTCCCGGGTGGGCCCAAATCTCGCTGAAAGCGGCCAAAATTCTTGGGGATTCTCGGGACACGGTTGCTTCTGAAGCCTCAAGCCTCCCCGCGTTGAGAGGGCTCGGGAGACGCGTGACACGTAGGTGGTGACTTGACTCCTGATTTTAAAAGGCTAATTTTGCGTTCATCATATGATCTAATGCACAGGATTCACTCATTTACGCGTCCTACTCTCTGTATTCTACGTACATGGTGGAGAAAATCGTTATCATTAATGGGTGGTTATAAGATTTCGTTGTCAGGCGAGCCGGCCAAATAGATCTTGTAGTACTACTGTCTTTCCGCGTGTGGACTTGGGAGGGAGGAGTAGCATAACCTTTATTATAAACACAAGCAACTTTTAAGTAATATGCTATCTATGTGGATTTGATTCCTATGAATTATACCTACCCGTCGGTTTCCACCGAGACTATAAGATTGAATGCAAGTCGAGCAGACTTGATTTTAAGTCGTCAATAATAATAATATAAGTAACGCCATTGCTTTAGGTCATCATTGTACACATTATACGTGTTGAGTTACTCTGGCCAATCATGGATGTGTATCCAATGAGCCTTAAATTGATTAGCAGTAAGTGCTAGAATGGTTGTTTAAAGAACTTGCGCATAGACTCGCATTTGGTTGGATATATAATAACTGCTTATTTGCATACAGATGTAGTGAGTTTGTGAGAAAAAAATACCAATATTGCATTACTGTCTTCAAAAAATAAGCATGCAGCTTCAAGTTGTAACAACAATGCATGCTTTGCGCATTGCATGCTATATATAGAAAGTCTGCAAAAAAGTTAGTTGGAGTTAGTACGAGGTTTAGATAATTGAAAAAATTAATATTTATTAGGCAAATGAGAAATTTTATCCATACTTTATTTTAAAAGAATAAACAAAGAGGGTTGCATGTTAGGATTTTCTCGTTAGATGATTCCAATTCGCCTTTTTCCTCCAGAGTACCCTTTGCTTTTTGTTGTCAAAATACTTAAAACCCATATGTGACTAAAATTTCCTCTACCATATCAAGAAAATATGCATCAAAATTAGATGAAAAAACCACTTGTTGCATGTAAACTTTCATTTAGACTCCAAGAAATCTCTTGTAATTTTTTTTTTCACTTTGAAAATAATATCATTTTAGCGATCAAAAGCCTTATGAAAAAACTTAACCATCAAATTTCATATGCTTTAAATCCAAATAAAACAAGAAACATCATTTTCTCATAAAACACCATTTTTTACTAAAAGTAAGATGCTGATTAACTTTATTTTGTATAAAACTATCGATGGTTTATCTCTTTTTACAAAATGAATAAAGAAATAATAAATTATGATACTTTAATATGACCATAAATCTCTCCACTACAGCAGAGGAGAATCCATCACCATGTAGGGACTCGACTAAAGCGTTTGAGCTCCTATTAAAATAGTTTCCAAAAATCTGTTGAAAAATCAAGAGATACCGAGGCCTTAAATTACCTAGAAGTCAGGTAGCAGAGACAATTCGACAAAAGCATGACCACCTATCGCGATTATTGAGACCAAGGCATGACTTGTAGCTACAGAAATTGCAATGTAACTTCAGGAGACCACCAAGCAAGGAGAAGGCAAGTTACCCATGGAGCGGTCCCAAAATTGTCTCCCAACAACACAGTTTTCAGAGCTTATGTGGCCAACCCAAGCGACAGCAGTCATATCACACTGAAGGTGCTACGAACTGCTGAGAGAGGTGAGATGGTAGCTAGCGTCAAAACTTTTATGGGACGTCATTGTCTAAAATTTTCACAATCACCAAGCCACATGACCATCTGTGTCAGTCGCCTCATGTGAAGCAACCAATCTGAGATGGAGGGTCTGATTCATTTGCTAATCATCAGTCACACATTAAACAAAGACCCAAATATAATGATATCGGAAGCCAAAAAAAAAGGTCTAACTAAAGAAAGCCAAATCCACTTCTTTTGCTCAAGTCTTGATGCTTCTTCGAGAATCCGACTCGACTCAATTTTGGCGGGTCCCATCCAATGACTTGGGGCCCAACACATAGCAATTTAAAAGCAGGCAAGTTAGGCTACTATTCTACAGCAGAATCCAAGCAACAAAAACATCTATGCAATCCACTTTTGCCGATTAGAACTGTCCAAGATCCCCTGACCTCAAGAGGATAAACTCTTCCAAGTGTTGAAACACCTTCATCTAAGAAAAGCTCTACTGCTGGATCGAGTACTGATCCGTTTGCTACAAACTCCATCAGTCAAGATTAGGAGATCAAACCAGAAAAAAAAAAAATACAGCTGCCACATGATACACACAGTCTATATGCCCAAAAAAATACAGCAGATAGAAAATGGTGCATCCTTGGTCTGCCGTTCATCCATAACCTCATTGAAGTTTTCACATCAGTCCGCACTTCCATTGATCTTTTCACAGCATGTTAAAAAAAGTTCCTGAGTAAATTATACAACATCAACAACAGATGCATCATATATCCATAAAAGAGACTGAGACCATTAGACTTGAGGACTTAGCAGGTCTAACCGGCCTGTCTGATCATAAGAAAGGCTACAAAAGGTACACTGGACCTGCATTACTCCACCTTCTTGGGGTCTTCCTCGGGGTCACGAAGACTTCCAAACATCCAGTCCATCCATATAGTGTAATGACCATAGTTGTGGCGGTAGGTGGTGTGGTGGATTGTGTGGTAGCCAGCACCCATGACAGGCCACACCTTGCCATGGATGCAGTCATGAATGTTTGCCGTCCACAAAGCCTCACAAAACAGGAGAAGTACGTGAGTCATAAAATGGGTCGGGACAAGGAAGAGGGCTATCACATGTGGCAACGCCTGCAGTATTCCATCCAATGGATGGAATGCCAATCCTGTGAAAAAGAAAAATTCATTGCAACCTTTTTTTTTTCCAAATCTTTAACAATAGAAGAAAGTTCGGCCATACGATGTCAAATGATATTAAAATATAGCTCAAAGATCATTATTAATCGGGGACGAGAGGCATCACATGGGCATTCTCAAACCATTCAAATACCATCTAACCGGGAAACAGAAATTAATTAGTAGGGTTAACCATGCTAAATTTCATACTGATTGAGCCATAAGTTGGTATCCTTTTGCTTAAACTGTTTAAAAAAAATTATCTAAGAATAAGTAGGCACAATACTATTGATGAGAAAATCATAAAAGATAAAGATATTGCCAAACTATATTTGCGCACCTTGACAATATATCAACCCGATTTGAGGAGCAGGTTTTTCCATAGGACAAATCCCAAAACAGTGAGAAAAATGGTTCTTTTATCATACGGACATCCATTTTGCTCGAACTTTAACCAGGGCATGCATTAATTACAATCAGCACTCCAATCTTTTAGGAGGCATACATTCTAACACCTTATTCAATTATATTAAGCTTCAACATTCAGTAAGATTATTGGTCCCTCTGCTTGCTAGTTGCATAAAATAAGAATGGCTTGACTTCGACATATGCCAAGAAAATTATAATTTACACATGTTTATCATTTTTAAGCATGTCCTGATAAAAAAGATGGTACAAAGGACCTTAATACGATATATCTGCAATTGGTTTCACTTTCACATAACTCAAACTTATACTTCAAGGAATAATGCATGCAAGCATATGAATGTGCTAAACTTTATGATACAGTATTACATTTTGTGACATTTGAGACAATAAGAGCATCATTAAAGTTAGCTTTCATTTCCAGGTTAGTTTATTTAGCTCATTATCCCAAGTAGTGCCATAATGTACATTCATTCAACTAAACACGATTTCTTATAATTAAGCCTCAAAATAATAGTTCTTTTTGAGAGAATCCTCAAAATAACAGTCAACATTCAAGGAGAAACTATTTCTTGAATTGAATCATGAAGGTTCTTATAATGCTATAGCGTATGCTCATTCAACTAAACATTGATTTGATTTGATTTGATTTCTTATAATTGAGCCTCAAAATAGTAGTTTTTTGAGAGAATCTCGAAATAATAGTTAATATTCAAGGAGAAACTGATCTGTGAATTGAATCATGAAGGTTCTTGCATGATTTGATAATTTGTAATTATTAACTTCTATTGAAGAAATACTATGCAATATGATATGCTTTGATCTTAAACACAATAAACAATAATAACACTATTAAATAATGACACTATAGCATACGTAAGCATTTCAATTGTTTAAACATTCATTTGTCTCTTATTTATCCAAATCTTCTAAGTACATTGTTTCTTAATGTTTCTGCCAATCAGAAAAACCACAACTTAAGTAATAAATATCACAAATATCATGATATGTTGTCACCTGATATTCACCAATATGATGGAAATACACAGCTTTAAATGTTTAAAAACAACTGATTTAGTGATCGTTTAATTTTAACTCCTCATCAATTTTCTATACCAGCAAAAGGAAGATGTATCATCACCCCCAACCATTAACAACTGATGTCTTCACATAGCCAAAACAATTAAGTCACGAATTTGTCAACTCTCGGTGCATCTTTTCAAACTATAACAACACATCTACCAAACCTCACCTACTATAAGATTGTTAAGTGCTTGAAATATGCCCAAACAGAGACACAGAAATTGTGCAAATAAATGTATTATAAATACTTATGCATGCTCGTTTCCCAAAAATTAAGGCATTAAAGCTTGATAAGAAAAAGCCGCTTGCCTAAACAAGGATTAGGCCTACAACCTCTTGGCACTAGCCCCCCAAAAGAAACTTCGCGAGAATCCACAGTTCTCACATTACAATTCTCTAATTACTATTGATGTAATCTTCTCAAACTTACAGAATAACTTTTGTTGGACAGCATATTACTTTTCAGCTCCGGAAACAACATCCATGCATGTTACTCAGAAATTTAAACTCACATATTCTGCTAGAAAAGACACTAACATTAGATTCCACCATTATAGTTACTCAGTTGTGCTAGTAATAACCAATAGAGTTGCTGATAAGAATCCATGGTACTTCAGGAATATGAAAAGACAACATAAAGGCTGTTGGGCTTTAATCACCATCTCATTTAAGTTCCAATTTAGATATCTTTGATAAATATGGTCTAGAGTTTTTCTTTTTTACCTACAAAATAAGATAAAAGTGGAACTCTCAGAAGTATACCTTCGCAATTAGATAATGTGACAGCCGGTAAGACTACCTACCTATCTACTCTAGCTATAGATTCAGAAGCACTAATATATCCATCACAGATCCAGATATGCACTTGAATATCAAACAAGATAATGTGCATACCCTTTTGGATGCACTGTGAAGCTGTGTGTATCCATTGTTTCCAGCTTCCTGCTTCTAGATATATGCCTAGCTGAGTGCTCAAGGCATTACTGATAGTTCTCATTAATTAATAAGTTGCTTCTACCTTTTACCTTTACCTCAGTACAGGTTCATTCTGAATTACTTATTTGCAAGGATTTATCTTGCTAATTTCTCTTCATGTGAATACTACAGGGGATTATTTTACAGAGTCAAAAGGGCATTTAGACATCCTACATCCTGTTGTGTGCGCGTGCGCACGTGTGTACATGCATGAGCAAATTAATCAATTTGCTTATACCAGAATAGCCTGCATATTTCAGAGGATATTTGCTATATGTAGAATATACTTATTCTTTTAATTGGTGATACCCAACAGTTAAGCTGCAAATGTAATAGAAAACTAAAATGCAGCTTAACTGGTTTTGTGTAGTTCGCATCAAGCTGCACAATGATAATTTGAACTGCAGAATGATAAGATTGTTTTGTGTAGTTTGCATTATCTTTACCATCAATTCTGCTGACAATGATAATGCATACTACACAAAACAGTAAGTTCGAAATACAGATAATCACATAATCCTAACTTTCCAGGAAACTGGTTAAGATAATTCAAGTCTACAGATAATGTAAACTTACCAGCAAATGGGGACAGTGTATTCTGCTTGTTGTAGATATGATGTGTAGCATGAAGATATTTGTATAATGGCTTTATGTCATGCAACTCTCTATGCATCCAGTAAATTCCAAACTCCGCAAAGACCAAATATATTGTCACATAAACAATGTAGGCTGGCCAACCAACTTCGGTTATACTAGAGAAACATCTGGTCCATCCTCTTTCAACCATGTATTCTGAAAGTGTTGGAAGAGCACAATACCAAGGCATAGCCTTCATTGCAACTATTATTTGCAAAAGCATGGCTTTGTTTGAAGGCACAGCATCTGCACCAAGAAAAAAATTTGCAATAAGACCCCAGAAATTGCAGTAATGCATTACGGGATACAAAAAGTTATTACTTTGGTATGCTTAAAATTATTGAGAATAGGTTGAAATTCCAAAAAGAATGACTATTTTCAACCAAAATCGCATAAGGTCACCCACATACTGACATTAGGAAGTAAAAGCATTTATCAGAAGAAAGGATAAAAATTTATCATTTCAGATTATTTTCAATATTCAGCTAAAAGCAAGGTCACATAAATGACAACTCTAGTGAAAATGTTAAAGGCAAACTGCAACATCAGATAAAGAATAATACCAAGGATTTAAATCATTACAGCTACAAAGTCACTACTTGATTAAAAACTATAGATCACTCAGTGGTTTCCAATGTGTCACTTCAAGGAGTATTACTTCTTAAAGATGAAAGCTTTGGTCAATAACCTGGTTAAAACAAGATGAAAGCTTTGGTCAATAACCTGGTTAAAACACGTAAGGGTGGCGACCATGATTTCATTAGTCATCTATCCAAATGGCAGGCCAAAGATAAGAATAAGCAGCATTTTGCAGTTAATACAAAAACATTCGGATTGTCATAGCATAGTGGTGATCAAGAATCAGCGAACCGGTACCGGTCAGCACTGGTACCAGTTCGAACCGGTCCGAACCGGCAAAAAAATGCGCCGCACAGCGCGCCGTGTATTAAAATGCCACAATCATAAGCAGTGGCTTTAGCCACAGATCAAATCGGACTCGGTGCTTGTTCGCACCGGTCCGTTTTCTATGGCCGAACTGGACCGGTCGGCGCCGGTGCCGGTTCGGTACGAGCTGAACCGGCCGGTACATGCCAGTTCAGCATTTCTTGGTGGTGATATATTATTTTTTTCAATTCTCATTGAATAAGTTGGGAGTGATAAAAATATTCTAATGCCAGAATGATATAAGGCTTCAACAATTATCAAAGGGGGAAAGAAGCAGCAATAAAGACACAATCAAGTGGGCTGTATCATTCTTCCCAAGAAATCCCAGGCATTACCTAACTGAAGATTGGAGAGAAATATTAAGTCTGGTTTCACAGATTCCTTTTAATCTTTTAAAGGTATGTATTCCTGAACTGATTTAAATGGATTAGATCTGTCAGATCATTATGCAGGGTAACTGCAGACTGAAGAGGCGTCAAAAGTAATACAAACTACAACTAGTAGACATCAATCCTCTTCAATCAAAGGTACTCATTATTTGGTCCCGTCCAACCTTTGAGAATGTAAAAAAGAAATGGGTCAGATATCACGTTGTACAAGCCACATCAAAGTGGCAGGTCCAAAATCTTGGGGATATGCAATTCAATGATGTACTGAATGAGTTAACAGGAGCAATTGGTTTAGCTCTTCTAACACCTCTTCTAATAGAAAATTGTGAAGGATCACAAAAAAGGCCTGGCCTAACATCAGATGATGTAAACTTCTAGGGGCATGCTCCCATGATGAAAAGTTTGCAAGGAATGAGAGTGATGGAACATATTCTTCATGACCACATGGGAAGTCATGAATACTAACATTCAAGTGTTTCATAGATATTACATAATAAATCACAAATTAGAATAAAATAAGCTATGACAAAAAAAAGTGGATGAAACAAATTAAATAATACCAAAAATTCTAGTTATAGAATGAATGAAATGATCAGTTCCAGTTAGTTGCATAGTACAACCCTGGTGAATTTTTTGCTTCTCCTCTAATATCAAGGAAACCCAGGAATGTTAGAAAATTTTTCATCTAAGTTGGAGATGCAAATTGCTTGGACTCATTATGGAGAAATATGGATAATAATGAGCACTACAAATATTGCAGGAAAAATCACTACATATACAATGTCTCAAAAGCAGTCTAACCCTAAAATAGCCAACATGACATGATAAAGCACATCATGTCATAAAAGCAGGAATTCTACAAAAAGCTAACTTTTCATCCAAGCATGCAGAGACCATAAACTTTAAATGTTTTAATTCCATTAGGAGTTTTTATTACCTTAACAAGAAATTATTGTAAGAAGTCTGAGTTTGGCTGGGCACATAAGAACAATTTGGCTAGGGGCAAGAATTAGAATGCACAAGGAATGCTGAGAACTTAGCAAGAGTTCAGGAAAATTTTGGATTTAAACTAGGAAAGATAGAATGTATAAGATTTCGATATACTTACACAAATATTGATTTAAAAAATAAAAAAGAATAATAAAAATAGCAAAAAGGACACTATCACCAACAACAGATTGCATTACTAATTTGTAATCCATGAGACTCTAAAAAACAGTCTTGGAAATGAATAAATTATGAAATCCTTTAGTCACTGAATTATTCTCAAGTAGTTCATTTTGGTAAGAATTTGAAGAATCATTTGCGAAACAAGAAATCAAGAATATCTCACAAAAAGTCCAAAATTTCATAGAATAATTCAGATAATAGACGGTAGCTTAATAAAATATAGGTGGCTCCAGAGATAATTGAGAAGCTCAAGTTGCCAAGTGAACAGTGTCTTTATAACTTGGCACTGGACAATGTTTCCCGATATAACATGAGAAAAAAGAAAACGATGCACCAGTTTGGGCATGCTAAGTTGAAACATGCATAGCATTTTCTCTATTAAAGATATAGCTTATTTTCAAAGATATTTTTCTTTTCTTAAATTCTATGATGTAACCCACTGAAGCCAAAAATGGGCAAATTCTTTTGGTTACAAATGTAGCAAATCAAAGCCGAATTAGTGCAAAATGATCTTGAAAGTATAATCGCTCAGCTTACTATATTGTCCATCCGGTTGAAGTTCTAAAGCATATAAGCTTGTCATTACACAGATCAACACATCAATAAAGAAGTTGGAAAGAGCTAGCAAACCAGAATGTTAAATTATACCAAAAAAGAAGAGATAGTTCAAGATAATCGGATTACTCTTGCATCTAAAAATGAGATGAAGTAAATGAAGAACGTATGACGATAGTAGACGAGACTGGAGTGGTGGAAAGGACCCATGTGTCTCCATGTGTTATGAGATAGATTTTGACCGGCTTGCAAGCTTAAGTTAAGCACATGGATAATCTGATTTAATCATACATAATCAATTATGTGCATATTTTCAGCATATTAAAGTAGCAAATTTTATTTATTTTTGTTTGTTTGTGTTGGAACTCTCCTTTTTCTTCAGAAAGTATATTACAACCTAACATAGGATATGGTATGAGCAGATTATCCTATTCAATGGCTAAAATTCTGTTTACATGTGTTTAATCATAGAGGACCCAAAAAGAACCTGTAATTTCGAAGATCAACATGTTTGTGAAAATTTAATGAAATTTAAATTTTAAATAACAATTCTACAAATGTCTGATTCTTCCTTTTTGTGTTGCCCCTGTGATTGAAAAATCCATCTACATTTATGCCCTGAATTCAAAGTTAAAGACATTATTCAACAGCATGGAGAAGTTCAGCAGCTAATGCAAGTCAAAAATATGGAACCAACTAGTTGTGATATGAAATGCAGGAGTTCTTTGGTGTACCCCTTAGATATGCTTGAAGCCACAGATTAATATGCTAACAAGGTGTAGACGAATTTAATGATTAGCTCTAGCAGTTCCACAAGTACATTGGAGTAATTTATTCTCCTGGTGGCGAAAAATTAGTTTTTGTAGACATGAATATAATTTTACAAAGAGGATAGAAAGTTGCCGATTTTTTTGAACTAGGTATGAAAAATGTCATGTTTGCTTAGCAAAATAGCTAGCAATATTACAAATTACAGTGCACGATGGCCTTAAGAGTGTTGAATTTGCTTGTATGAACTTTGGCAACAGGATGCAACCAAAATATTGGTGTAATTTAGGATTTAAGTATAGGACTCAGCTATCCCTAAGTTCCAGGACGCTGCTATTTACACAGCAATCCCATGCAACAAATTGTTGCACTTATCTATAATAAAGAGTCTCAGAATTCTTGAATTCAAATTAATAAGTACACATGTCTACAAGTGTTGCATCTGTCAAGCAAATACTAAGTCAATGTTTGAATTTTCCTGGAAAATACAGAGCTTATGGGGAAGGATATGGCTAAAAGTATTTCAAAGTTCAAGGGGCAGTTTTATGTTTAAACATGTCTGACATGGATACATAATGTTCACATAATATACATCAGTAAATCCAAAAAACAGGAGCATAACATGGTCAATAAGGTTTCAAACTAAAATACATAAAAGTATATCCACTTGTTAATAGAGATGCAACTAGTTTGCCTCTTGGTAACATGTCTACAGATACAATCAGAGGGAAAGGTTTCAAAATTTGTCAAAGCAATACAGGATCCTTAAAAGATCTAGAACATTCTTTCTGAACCATTATAACCATGGGCTATATCCTGAATGTGTAGTGGTATGAGTTGGCAAAATATCACCAAGATGCTTTCTAGATTGTCATAAAAAGAAAAGGAAATAACCTATAGTTAGCCTTTTTCAGTTATCAATCCATGGAGTCCCAATTTATGCAGACTTATAACGGACTCAAATAAAGATCTCTGTCGAGACTCCAAGTAAACCCATGGCCTAGCTTGTGTCTATCATAACTGGAATGCTTAGGCCTATAAGAAAATTTTTATTGTTTCATAGGCAGCACTCCTTCCTATATAATATCCTGTTACCAGATACAAAGTGTCTATAATGATGAGATTAACCCTTTCCCTAGAGTAATTTCTCTCAATGACAATCCTTTACCATTAGTTATTTTACAAGGTTTGCTACCTAATGGACACAAATGATCATCTATTCTGTGCTACATGTTGCATGTAGGGGGTTGTTTGCTATTTGACCATGATAAGACCATTATCTTAGTTTAAAACTAATTTCGTTGGCCAAAAACTAGTGGGATCAGTGTAATAAAAAGCATAGGTATGAGATGTGGAATAAGAATCTGCAGGAGTCGACACAATATAAGTAATATAAGTCTTTTATTTGGAAAATTAATAGTATCTTACATTGAATAACCCATGCGTGCTAAGATCTTAAAGCAACTGTATTGAAAAGTAAATTGTTTTGTTTCACTACTATCTTATTCTTATGCCCCTGAAAATATCGAGTGGACAACAACCAGATGGAATATGGAATTTATCTCCATAAAGAAGACCATGCAGAAATGACTGGATCACCCATTTGCTGTGAAAATAACTAAGAACCTACTTTGCATGCCCTTTTGTAAAAGGTGTCATATAAGGCGCAAATATGCTTCAGACATCACATTATAAGCATCAAGACTCAAAGCATTGTTTTAAGAGACTTCCTTCAGGTGTGAGGTGAGGTAAGCATCAATAAGCCTTTTTGATATATTTGTATCGTCCAAGTATATTCTCTCAATTGACATAAGGACAAAAGTTGCAAATAATTTTTCCTATGCCACATTTTAAAATGTTTCCTTGTTTAAGAAGTTAGTCATGTGACATTTTACATCAGATGCAACAAAAATACTCTTCAAATAGTATGTCATGAATGGAAATATGTAAATTTTAGCAGAAGGAATAAAAGAGGGAGGGCATCTGCATACCATTTGGAAAAGCAAATGCAAAAGAGAGACATGCGTGTGCTCACACACGCAAAGAGAGAGACAGAGAAGGGGGGGAGGAGGAGGAGGAGGAGGGGAGAGCAATGAGTGGCACATAATATTACTTTCGTTATATGGAACCCATCTATGTGGACCTTTAAAGAATATTATGTCAAACATGCAAAAATCTCTTTGCGGATAATAGGGACTTAAGCAGATTCTTAGTAATGTGAAGAGCCTTGCCAGATTCACAAATTGAGCCTCAAAAATCTGTTACAACTCAACACATGACAGACTATTCAAGGTGTTGCTGGTTGCTTATGAAGATTTAGAAAGACTCTCTACAAACCTTTAGGTAATTAGACAATAGCTTACATAATGCTAAAATTTGGTATATACTGAAATTATACATGGAATTTCAACCTCTATCAGCATACACCTACAAGTGATGAAAGGTTGTAAAATGAGCTGGGAAAAGATGAAAAATGAGAAATGCAATATAAAATGAATTCTATCAAGGATCAAAAAGAATGTGCAGTTAACACGAGATTAAAAACATATTAAGAGGATACATAATGAATAATAAGAAAATTAACAGAGGAAAGTAATTGAAAAATTAACTCTTATCTGATTGTGAAAAAGAGATATGCACCCACACCATGTGTGCACATTAGACAAGCAACCATATGTTAACAGGCACATGTGCACACAAAAAACTGTGTTACTTGGACACTCACTTCCAACTCCTACATCCATGGAGTATGGACACTTGGACACTTATAAAAGTTTAATTCCAATTTCTAGAAACTGGTTGAGAGTTGACTCCAACAATTAGTTTGATCCACCACAATAATGCTTAAAGTGAGTTTTTGTTCTTTTTTAGAGTTTGGTTAAGAATGTACATTTTAAAATATTTTACAAATTATCATTTTCCCAAAAATCCTTAAGCTAATTTAAAAGTTTGGATGAGAATCATCTATATTTGGAAAAAGTTAACAAATAATATCTATAATATTTTCTTTTATATGATATTTAAATATATATTTTAGCTAAAACTATTTTTTCTGTGTATCCTTGTATCTCTTTTTTCTCCATTTGCCGAGTCAAACACTTGGACATGTGTTTGAATCCAATTCTTGTGACCGTGTCCATGCAACACTAACAAAAAGATATACATAAAGAGACTAAAGTTTTACAACCTAAAAGAACCAACATGAGAACAAAACTGAAACACAGAATAATATGTCTCCATTTATTGTAGATGCCCATATTGTACTTCTGCTATAATACATAACTCATACACATGGGGCAAATTCTCCAAAGCAACCAAGGTTGTGTTTGGTTGCTGGTTATCTACTGGTTAAGGATAGGTTATCAATCTAACTAGCCAAACACTCTAAAAAGTGAGGGTTAAAGTTATTTGGTCAACTCATCTAAGAGCCACTTAATCCAGTTAACATTACTTCATTGGAGAAGGTGTAATCAAGTTAACCACCAAAGCTTTCTCTTCTCTCTCTTTACATTTTCACTTTGTTCATAACTTATCCCATTAACCATGGGAATGTTAGTCAAACATCAAGTAACTTTAACAGGTGATTAGTAGATTTGGGGGCACTTACCAATGGTTAAATCTATCTAAACCCTGGCTAGCTATTTGATGTCCAAACACAGCCTCAAGATTTATGGTTGAGACAGAAGAGAGAGGAAGTAAACAATTCTCCATCTATTTTGGATCCCCAAGTTTGCACTTGTCTACACTACCATACAATGGGAAACATGGGATGCGTCTCCATCCTAGACTCCACTCTTATTTGGACTTCCCTGGTTCCATATTCTACTGTTTATTTTTTTTTATTCAATATTTTGACTAAAGAAACCAAAGATTTCACATTGCTACTGGACTCACATGTTTCATCTTAGATAAACTCCAGAGGCTATGACTCCAAAACTTCCTAGGTCCACTGTGTCTTTCTTTTTTCTAAACATCTTTTTTTGGAAAGCAATGTGAGTTTTCTTTCTTTAAACACCTGTTCCCAGAGAGCAAACTCTCTATCATAGGGTAGAGGCTTTAACAGTTCGCCCTAAATTAGTTCTACTCTTTCTTTTGACTCGACTCTTCTCAAGGCATGTTCTTAGCACATGCTAAATACCAGTATTACATAATTTATGTACAATGGGAAATTTGCTTCATGCAAACATTTTGACAGATACACTCAATATAAATAACCACTTTCTTGAAGATAAGTATTATAAGATTCCATCAAGGTGTTAAGTCAAGTTATATACAAATTGGAGAATAGTATTAAGATTATGCTAAGCTTACATATTACCCATTTATCCCAAGAAGATCACAGAAAGGGTGCGTAAATAAAAAAAAAAAAATTAACACATTGAACATACAAGTCAATGACTTAGAGAAAAATGTGATTGAATGTTGAAAAATTATCCCAGAGCATTGATGAACACCACATCAATATTGTTCTATCATGCAAATTCAATAAATAGGTGATGAGTAATCATAAAAAACAATTAACGAAATGAAATTAAGACATATCTAATAGACCACAATTATGGCAAACTCAAACTTCTACTTGGTCATAGCCAGCAATCTATACAATGACCAATCTCGCTGTTTAATATTGAACACTTCTCATACTATGTTATCAATGATGTGAACAATGACAGCAGCAACAACAGTGTTTAATCACATAAAGCAAGAGGTCAGGGAGAAAAGGCAAGAATGCTTCAAACAGAAATTGATCGCATAATTCAAACCTCTGTGTCCACTGAAAATAAATATGTATAATGTTAGATAGATTAGAAATAAAACTTTTATTGTCCTTCTGATTGCATATCTGTTTCCCTGCACCAATAACGATTCGAAAACTTCAACTCATCTATATTTTGGAAAGTCGTCGTAGAACTAAACTAAACTAATGAGATCAGAATCCTGAGTGAAGGCCTTAATATTTCTACCATCATCAGTGGCAGCTGAAATCAGTCATGCTTTCTGTAACTAGAAAAATTTATCAAAAAAAGAAGTGGGAAAGACTACGAAAAACTAAAGGCGAACTTACTTATGGATCAGGATCACCCACACTAAATTATCACCCTTATAGTACTTCTATGCAGACACAACCAACAGAGGGAGTTGGTGACTCTTCTAGACTTCTAAGAAAGCAAACAAGTTCGGTGACCCTTAAAAAGAAATATTCAATGTGACAATTTTTTGGTCAGGCAATACTTTAATCGAGCAAATTTGTATACCAACTTCAAAAGCATCAGTCCCCTTGAAAATTACTAAAATTCCATGATGCATGCGATTAATTGGTTGTTAACAGTTACAAGTAGTAAGCCAACTATTAGGTAAGAACATAATGATTTGGCTACTAGTGAAATCATCAAAATTAAAGTTCTTCACAATCTTAACTTCCTAATTAAGAGAATTCAATCATGATGATGTTCTCACATCCATCCTGCCCTATCAACGATATCCACAGGATCATTCAATAGATTAGCTTGGAAAAGGCATGATGTTGAAATCCAGGCCCTGAGGGTGCCAATTGGCTGCATTCATAAAGTCTCTCATTTCGATGCAAGAGACCTGGGTTTGATCCCGACCTCATTCCCGTATTTGGTCAGATTTTCACCTGTTATAGCGCACACAAGGTTTTATTCTAACACAGCTGCTGAGCACTACCTCTGGATGGTTGACCGGTTACTTGACATCTACTTATCAGTCAAATAAATATATGAACATAACGCAGCTACTAACAGTCCCTAATTTGTTCTAAAACTCACACGCAGACAATATGAGACAGCATGATTAATTATCAAAAATCAAGCTATAGATAACACATCAACGCCGATTTCGCTGCATAATAACCTTCAACGGCCATCCAGCAATTTCATTCGCGTGGATAGAAATTTTGGCCAATCAAAGCATTCATTCCGTATCTAAGTCCACATTAAGCCAAAATCAGGTATAGCCACTGCCTGTCCCAACGTTAGAAACATAAAAGGGCCCATGTCAAGATTAGGAACCGACTGAAAGACAAGAAAACTCAACATCCTCAATCTTTTTTTTAAAAAAAAACACTATTAATAGGTGCGATGATACATCCAGTACTCCCATATTCAGGTAAATCACCCGTTCCCATTTGAAGAAAAACAAAAGGATTGATCAAGAAAAAGAATAACATGGACAGAAATTTTCGCGTTTCTTTCCAATGAAAGAGATCGCGGTGCCGATCCACACCCGGCATCCTCCAAACGATCAAGCGTAACAAAAAAAGACACCAATCTAAAGCAAACTACGGAGAGCATCTTCACCAAAGATCTCACAAGAGACATCAAGAAAACGGTAGGGATTGAAATATTAGACAAAGGGAAGACGATGGAGAGGAGAGAGAAAAAGAAGACCTTTGGGAAGGTAGACGTTGCGCTTCCAGTAGTAGATATAGAAGCACCAGATGAAGCCGGAGACGAAGTAGAGGAGGGTGCCGCCGATGTAGTTGCGGAGCCACGACTGGAGAGGGCGGGGGAGGCGCTTCCAGGCACCGCCCGGTATGAAGGCGTCGAGAACAATTCCATTGTACCAGTCAGTCTCCTCCACGAACTGGTGCAGGTAATCGGCGCCCTCCATGCCGGAAACCAGCTCGACCACTGGCGGTGTCGGGATCTCGATCTTGGATGTATAGACGAAGGAGTGGTGTCCAGAGAGCGGCGGAGTGGACCACAGGGGGCGAACCTATCCAACGAGGATCTCGGAACACCGCTCTCGGGGTTTCTGGGGGAGGGGTGGGGTGATCTTAAACCTCCGGGTGCGGGTCCCTCAAGTTTTTTAAAACTTGCCATTATTACGCTTGATGGCATATATCTGTCTTGATTACTTGGCAATGTTATTTTTTGGATAAATATAGGTATATTTCATTATTTTTTGTTTAAATATTTTAAAAAATAAAAATTTGTTAAGTTTTTAAAATTCATTTTTTTTTGGAAAGATAATTTTATCTATCAGTAATGCTATTAACTTTTTATTATTTTTTATTATTTTATACGGTAACAGCTAATAAAGTTGTGTGATGACTTATCCGTTTTACCTTAGCCCAATGAAGCATGTCTTCTCTATTACATCAATAAATGGTATTATTGAAATGGAGAAATCTAAGAACATGGAGATTGAAATTGAAGAACTTTGTAATATTACTTGCTTTTGCTTTTACTATTTTTAGAAACAATAAGATTTTACTTCCAATAGATACAAGGTCTTTACAAATAATTTAGAAAAAAAAATCCATCATACATATTATTGTTCATTCTAGCCTTTTTTTTTTTTTATTAAACAAAAACCGAAAATAAAAGTAATACCAAACAAGCCTCAAATTTCCGACTCCGAACTTTAAACCTGGTAATCAAGGAATTGAGCTAAGCCAATTCTTGACTTATTACAGGAACAGAATATTTACCCTCAACTTTCGAGCACAGGAACTACCATTTTCAAATCCAAATTGTTTTCCAGCAAATAAACTTAAGCCATCTCTTGCCAAGTCAAGCTGGAGTTTGCACATGTTTTTGCAAACCCGACGAGTCTGGCCTCGATTGGTTCATGGTCGAAGTCTCAAAAGACCATTTCAGCTTTGGCAAGAGGGGTATCCAAAACGGACCTCTCATAAGCAGCTTCCCCTTTACAGCACCACCAGGAGACCAGAACAGCGAGCACCAAATGGACGGTGGTGTGCTTTCCAACTCTCCCTCGCTCCGCAGGACAATTAAGATTTTTGGGGCAGCCAAACGACAGGATCCAACTGTATATGAAACAGGAAAGATATTTGATTTAATGAAGTCCTATTATTTTATAATATATATTGATTGCTGGCATCCGGACTCGCACGTGGGGAGTGATAGTATAACAACCTTGAACCGTCAAGCGGCCAGCAGCAGCCACATGCCTGCGTCGCCGTCGAAGGGTGACTCTGGGCGGCAAGCAGCAGTCATGCCGTCTTGTCTCATGGGTGAATCAGGTATCAATACCTCGACACGACAAAATGGTGCTTGCCCTCTCACCGCATGACACGTGTGCTCCAAGGAGTGGGCCCTTTCATAAAGCGGTGAAGCTGATTGGTTTTCGCGGTGGGAACGGTTCTTCGGCCGTGGCTCCGCTGATGATAACAATGGGGTCAGGAGGCGGGAGGCCGCGACTAACAGCAAACTCCGAAAACTATGTGCTGCGATTCCACCGATTGCGTCCGCATTTATAAAAATAACGCTTCGTTTTAATTATAAAAAATTCAACGCGTTTGGCATTGGCTTGTGTTTCGAGGTATACCCATTTCTGGGGCTGGATATCGTGCCACGTGGTTTCCTACTCCCCCATGTCACGAGACCGCGCTGCCCACGGCCGCTAGTTTGTTCTCGCGTCCGTCATGTCACGGAACCATGCCCTCTGTCTCTCTCCCTTTTTTTTTCGCTTCCTTTTGTTTTTTCCTTTTTTTTTCTATTCCTTTAATTCTATATCTTCTTCTTCTTCTTCTTCTTTCCTTCTTCCTTCCTCTTCTTTCTTTTTTTTTTCCCATTTTTTCCATATCCTGTCATTTCTTTCCTTCCTTCTTTTTTTTTTTCTTCCCTCTCTTTCTATTCTTCCCCTTTTTTTTCTTTCATTTTTTCTTTTTCTTTCCTCTTTCCTTCTGTCTACTTTTCTTTCCTTTTATTTTTCTCTTTTACTTTTTCATTCTTTCTTTCTCCGTCTCTTTTTTTTTTCTCCATATAGATAGGTTTTGCTGTCCCATCAAAACTTAAAATCTTGATAAAAATCATTTAATAGATGTTGGCAATTAATCCACTATTATAGGTTTTAATATATTTCATATATTCATTTCGGAAATCAAGGTTTTCACCTTTTTTTTTTCTTTCTTTCTTTCTTTTAAAAAAAAACTTCCTTCTAGTTTATATATCTTGAAAAACTTTATCTAATGAAAATAAGAGTAGAACTTGTTGAATCCAAAACTTAACTTGTTTGCCATCACATCATGGGATTGCACATCAATATTCAAAAATTGTTTAGTTGCAATATATTAGACCTTGGCCAATGCCTCTTAAGTAATAGCTATGCTAAAGCAAGATAATTTTTTTTGCAAAGGTTATGCAAGCATCAAATTAAGTTTAAGATGGATATATAGCATGAGAATAAAGTGGAACTACTCTTATAAGAAAAAATTTTCAGCATCATATCATGATTTAGATCTACTATGGTGGCAAAGTGGAATAACTCTTATCGCCAGTTCTACATGCCCTCTCATGCTCCTGTCTTATTTGAAGTCATGGATGTGATAATGAATTTTTATATATGCCTGCAAATCCCACATAATGTTGTCTTTGAAGATCAAATATTCGGTCTGAAAATCATGATTATGCTCAACATAGTGATAATATCATGGTGATTATCATGACAACTTTGTTGAAGCTATGTCAGCTAATAAGGATTTTTCTATCCTTTTTACAAAGGAGTGGTTGCAAAATAGGCTATTTCATATATGATGCTTCTCAAGAAAAAAAGTGCGCAATATTTTTGATGCTAGTAACTATGAGAATTTTGAGTCAGAGGAGATGGTAGATAAAGCTTAAAATGGAGCATTATTTGCAACCATATTGCTTTACTTGGTTCGATAAAGGACGAGAAATTTAGATAATTCATCATGCCAAAGTTCTCTTTTCAATTGTGAATAAATATTGTAATAAAAATTGAGATAGGCAACTTTTGATGGTTGGATAGGAAAGTCGTTAACTATTGAGATAAAAATATTTTTCTACTCTACAAAGAGCAAAATAAATAATTCTTGCACTTATGACAGATAAGGTTATTTCTAAATTTAAATAAGAAAAAGTTACATGTCGAACAATAAGAGGATATTTTTATGTGATAGTTTTGTTTATGAAATCTAAATTTGTTAAATCAAGTTCAACACGATTCCATCATTTAATTATTATGATGGAGAAAATTTGATCCAATTTATTTGACTAATTTGCATTGCACATGTTAATTTGCTAAGTTCTTGCTTATTCAATTAATTTTTGCCAGTAAATGGGTGGATACTAAGTCGTAACAAGAGGATAAGTATATTCAGCTATTAATCTAAGATAAAGAAACCGGAGAAGCACATCAGGTATGTTGGACACTAATTATATACATACAGTGGTCAGTGGTCATGTCATGAACAAACTCAAAATTTTTCTTAAAAAAATATCTAGTAACTGTCTTTTGAAAGATCCAATTTATTATTTTAACGCAGAAGACAAGCTTTATCCATTAAAATCGTCTCTTTGGTCAATCAAATGCAAAATTTTGGAGTATGAAATTCTAATTGAACGAGTTCCTCGAGGATGGATTTGTCATAAGTCTAAATTATTATAAAGAACATTAAACAAATTCTATTACAGAATTGTACATTTTCATCAAATTATGAATATATAAATAATATATATGATTATTCCTCAACTCTTGATGTTTTAAAAACTGGGGTTCGTCGTTTCACAAAAACAGAATTTTATGTGAAATTTTGACAAAAGGAGAAAGCGAACAAAAATAATTCTTTCAATCCTAAACTGTGCATGGCACCAAGCACATTGTTGGCTTTTATACAAAATTTTCCTCCCCTAATCACTAGTATCTTGTATGTGCATGATAGATGTGCATAAGTCCAACTTGAAAATGCTATGCGAATCACATTAAGGGGCAAAATTAGGAGAAGCTGATCCACCTTTGCAGAAAGAACATAGTAAGTTGTCTCAGCCACGTTGATAGGCCAAATTTTTTGTTCTTCTTCTTTTTTTTTTTTTTTTTTTTTTGCTAAAGAAAATATATCATACTTCGGGTACGAATACATCCAAAAAAAATTAAAAGATAACAAATCTCGGAGTACTCTGGACGGATCCTCCTCCCTCAGCTAGAGGGTCTCTTCAGAATGGTTAGCCACATAAGAGACTACCCAGTCTACTGCCCTGTTGGCCTTTTGGTATACATGCTTTTCTTTTTTGTAGATTTTTTTTTTGGGTACATTCTTTTAGTGGGTTTCACCGGAAGGTAATAGGCATTTCAACAGTAATCACTTTTGCAGTGGGCTTCTCCATTGCAGTGGCGTGGGCCAAGTCGAGCAAAACAGGCCTTGGGAATCAATCGCAAAGCCCCAAGCTAGAAACTGGGTTGGCTTTGAGTCTGGTTGGAATTGCTCACGCTGGCTCTAGCATTAATTTAACCATGCAAAGAGCATGCTACTCCACGCCTAGAGTTTCACTTTCGAACGATCTTAGATCAGCCTAGCCAAATTGAAATTACAGAAATAAACTAATTCAATTTACAGTGTAGTACAATAAATTTTGTTATAAGAAAATAATTAGGGAGAGAAACATGCGGTTAATATTTGCCACTGTCTGCTATCTATGCTATCTGCTTCTCAGGAAATTTTTTTCTGAATGGGATGTTGTATTTGGAAAGTTGATGACAAAGTATATGATGTATGGAAAAGTAGTTTTGGCATCTTTGGTTGACTGTAAGAAAATAGCAAATTTTAGAGTGGCTTATATTTGGTTAAACATCTACTCCCTAGAAAAGTTATGTAAATTATATGTTATACCTTTAATGAAGAAAAAGGTCTTATCTCATTCAATCTAAAAACTAAATGGCACTTTTGAAAAAAACATGCCCCAATTTTTAGCATATGGATTTTTCTTTCTCATAAAATGTGGGAATGTTGTTCCTAGGAAAAAGTTGCTTTCTTATCTCTCTTTTTTGAAAACTCCAACTAGACATGAGGCATTCTCTATTTTTTCATTGATCACACTTTTCCCTTCCCATCCCGCAAACTGAGTGACTCCAGTATTTTTGAGGCAAAGAGAAAAACCCAAATGAGAAAACATTTATACTAAAAGTTCTCATTTTGGATCTTCAGAAAACTGTTTTGCTATACTACCTGAAATCAGCGAGAACTACTTAAAATAGGTATCCCGGTGATTTCCTATGGTTCACTTCATATTTACATGTATTTTTTCTTTTTTTTTTAGGAAGCACTCTTGTTTCCTGCATTAAGGTAACAATTATCTCAATCTTCTTGCTTTTAGATTATTCATCACATGATTTCCTTGAATGACAATTATGTCTTTTGATAAGTTAGAGTTGATCATCTGCAAAACAAGGCTTCAGCCTAGTGGTTCCACTCATTATTATTTGGGAAATTTTTTCCAGCCGTAGAATGTGTTTTCTCAAGTTGTTAACATGACTTACGCTTGCATCACCTTTAAAAGAAATGTAACTAACTGGTGACAACTTCTTCGTTTACTTTTCTCAAAATCACTAACTCCTGCCTCTAAGGGATGGTAGCAAGAAAGTAACCCTGCTAAGCTTATAGAAATTTCCGATCGTTATAGTTGGAGCCTTATTTGGACAACCAGCAAGATTATAGAATTACAGACTGACTTCTTTTTTTTATAGGATTCGAGCCGCTATTTATAAATATAGGCCTATCTCAACCATTTGTACTGAACCAATCCACGAATTTTATAGAATTTCAGCGCAATCATCCAAACAAGCCTTTACAAATTTAGGAGATCTGAACTCTTTAATTAGGCCGGCTCTTTTGATCAAAGCAAGAATCAGACTAATCTTCTAACTATAGACTCATTTGGTCCCGCAAGAGAAAATTGCATTGATCTCCCTGCGCAAACCCAGGCCTACTGTCGACTATGATTATTAAAAAGAGCATACAGATAATAGTAAAGAAGAGCAGAAACAAGATTTTTTAGTGAGCAGGAGATTCGACTCTCTCGATAAAAAAACAAAAAAGGGCATCCACATATCGAATAAGAAAGGCTGTTCAATTAACAGAAGCCCTTGCTCCTTCCTTCCCCGGCACCAAAAGATTCCACATGTTTCATCCCTTGGTGTTTAGATCAGCTTCTAGTCATTATAGCAACCTCCCTTCCTTTCTCTTCAGAAGAGAAGCATTGGAAAGGGCGCCGGAGGAACATGACCGCACGTTTAAAGCTGGCAAGCCAATGATTCTGGCATCTCGGAGTCCTTCTCCAATCGATATAAAGAACAACGAAAAAAGGCCAGCTCTGTTCGTAACTTATTGGTAAAAGTGAGGGTACATGGCTTCTCAGGAACAGGGTACGTGGTACATGTGCAAGTGAACAACTCTGCTGGTATCAGCTTGTAGTTTAATGGAAGCTCTTTACTTTTCCACTGCTTTCTCGTGAAGTTAGGCTAAGGATGGCTCGGTTGTCTCATTCAGAGCTATCTGCAAGAGTTTATTCTTTTGCCAGCTTTGTTGATTTACCATAGCTTGTGCCATTTATGTGACTGTTTGAAGAAAAAGCATTCATAGGTTGCTCTGATAATATCTATGAATGAAATGTTATCTAACGAGTCAGATCCAAGTAATTAGAATCCCATGCATGGCTGTGACGCCATCATCTATCAAGAGGTTTCTTTCCCCCCGTTTTTCTGTAATGTATTCACAATACATAGTTAAATAGAGAGCACGGATGTTTAAGATCCCATAAAGCAACAAATTGTGGCGTGGCATGTAGGTTACGCATCATATATTTAAGGGGAAGGAGAATTAGAGAGATGCTAATCTATGATCCGATCGCCATTTAATTCTACTTAGTGCCTAAGTAATCCATGCCCGCAAAGCAAGCACACCTTACAACGACGAACTGTCTGTTGTTGGGACTGAAACGTCTAAATTAATCCCCATTTCGTAAGGGAGGGCAATGTTCCTCTTGCTACTTCCTCAATGACCAGTTGTTGGTGTTTTCTTAAAATAATTAAAAAACAGAACAGTGGACTCTAGATTGCAATATTACCTGGCATAACACATTATAGGAAGCACAAATGGGAACATGATATGGTGCAACATGATCTTGGAAGTTAGAACTACCTTAGAAACATGGAATTATGCCACTCACGGATTAGTCTGATAGGTAGGCAGGTATATGGAATGCAGGCAATTAGACAGGACCATGCATAGTCTATTTCTACCAATCATTCTTTTGTAGTATGTTTACATTAAGCAAAATAATTCATATTTTGTTAGCATAATTTTAGAGATCACGTAACAATATGTATCATCTCATGTTATTTTTTTTGTGTTAGCGTGATCCTGTATCGGTCAGTATTATTTTTCTTTATCAACGTGATCATGTATCGGTCGGTATTATAGTATGATCATGTTAGAGTAATTTTAGGAAACACATAACAAGTTGTATCAGCAAGTATTATTTTTTTTATTAGCATAATTTTATATCAGCCTACATTATTTTTCTTGTATTGAGTATGTACACGTGAATATATAATTCTTGAGATGTATTGAATATGATGAAATAAAAAAATAAAATTATTTTTTTTTTCTTCTGCAAATATTTTAACACATTTCATTGTGCATGTTCTTTTGGGTAGCTTAGGTTCCAAAAACTTTTTCTTTTTTTTTTTTCAATTGGAGGCCAGATCAACAGAACGTTGAACAAGTAGCTAGAAAAAGGTTAATGAAGATCTAGAGTCTGATTGCTCACAATCCGTAGCTTGGAGTGCAGATCTGCGCACGCGGCAGAAAGTTACTTCAAACAACTCTCCAAATCCTAAAGGTTATAGTTCTCTTACAAAGTGAGGGATACTATAAGAGCCCTAATAATGTACTCATGAATACAGCGAACCCTACTATAGTAGCTCTTTAAAACTTTTGGAAAAAGAAAGAGAATGAATTTTTACATGGTCCGTGCAAAGTACATGCTATTACAAATAAACTGGAGAATATACGAGAAGTAATGTATATTTCAATCTTCAGAATGTGAATATATACTGCTTTAAAGGTTACTTGATAAAATTTATTCATAAATTTTTAGCAATTTGAAAAGCTACTCTTTGATGATTCTACTGCGGTCACTTCATTGGGTGCTGCCTCAAATGATTGTCGATGGCCCTCTATATACACCTGAAAAATCATTATATGGACCCGTATCTCTTTCTTTTTCTCAGAGGTCCCTCAAGCTACTCGCTTTCGCTTTGACATATTGGCATTGGTGGGAAAGATTAACGAACTGGTGGAATTTAATGTAAACTTGCATGCGTAGTACTAATCAGAGCACTTTGCTCATGCTTGATTACTAAATTAATGCTGAAGACTTCTCTTTATTCTCAGGACCTCCCAAGCAATTAAAATAACTTTCAAGTATAACCTTTTGACTAAATGAATTTCTTAAGGCACTCCCACAAAACTTATACCTAAATGCATGGTCGAAGTCTCTCTCTTTTTCGAACTATGATCAGTGGCGGTGCGGCCTTTTAGGTCAAGCACATGTTTAGAGAGGCTAACGAGGCTGCTGACTGAATGGCTTCATATGTGGCCAGTCACTCCAAAAACATCCTATGAGCTGAGTTCGAAACTTATTGTTTTTCAATTTTGTAGATTGAGTTCATACACTAACATTATAAATTATATAAAAAAAAAATTCTTTTCCTTTTTTTCTCTCTCTAGCTCATGACAGATGTGATACTGACTCCTAATGGATTGAGTGGATGGGAATGCCTTTATTTTATATCTCCACATGTGCAGGAACAGAAGTCATCAACTGTGGCCACCGCTGGAGAAAAGCAGAGGGCCCCCATCGTGGTATTAAATACGCAGGCTCGTAGAAATGCTCTGAACGACCAAGGAGAACTCCCCCAGAAGGGAGCCCAGCACTGTAAATACTGTGCCCGCTGCGTACAAAAACTTCTTCCCCTTCCCCTTCCCCTTCCCCTTCCCCTCACTTGGTGGATTCCTTCGGACCTCGCCAGCCACCTACCCATTACTACTTGCGACTGGTCCCAGCTCTCCTTCTTTTCCATACTTTCTTATATAATTTTTTCCGATAAAGCCACTGTTGTAATCCATAGCGCAGTTTGGTCGTTTCACAGACGCAATCAATCGAATAGATGGAAAGCTAGCAGGATTATTACATAATAATTTAGAAGCAATGCAGTCAACGATGGAATAATTCTACAATGACCCCGCTTGCAGCCCTATCCGGTATTTAAACCCAGGTCGGTCATTAATAGGAGTGACCCCCAAGCAACCGACATCGGCGTTTGATCCCAATCACAGATATCACGCCATCCTCCCCCTGCGCACCGTTTCCTTGTCCCTTCTTTCTGTACCTACCACACATCACCAACGGCTGGCCTAGCGTAACCAAAACCAAACAGCCACCATGTGATCCGATCACTCTAGAATTCTAGGATCCTTTACAGCCCATCCAACGCTCAAGAATGAATGGCCGGAGATGTACCGTTCCTCTGATTACAGGCTTTATTGGCGCAGGCCACAAAGCTTCCATGTTGATGGAGACCACTCCACACATGGAGACAAGACCAGTGACTGACTCGTAATTTTTCACGCACCCACACAAGCTCGTTGTCCAAGGTCCACAGTATTAACCACTTTGGATGTTATCCAAATCCGTTTCATTAGACTGTTCACAAAAACAAACGACACGACACAACAGAGTAAAACCAAAAAGCAAAAGTAAACAACACACTTTACATCCTCCATCTCAAATCCAACGGCTCACGGAAATCTATCAATCTTTTACATAAAAATAGAAATTTAGGCCTACTGGCTGGCAACGCCGGCGGTGGTGGCGCTGGCGACCTCCGAGGCGGAGGGCGAGTCGGACATCGAGTCGAAGGACTCGAGCGAGGGGGAGAATTCTCCGCGGATCTCCTCGATCATCTTGACTACGTGGCCGATCCTGGGTCGCTGATCGGGCGACGTCGCGGTGCACCCCATCGCGATCTGGAGCATCCCCACCAGCTCCTCCTCGATCCCCTTGTACCGCATCAGCTCCAGGTCGAACACCTCTGCCGTCCACTCCTCCCTCACCACCGACTGCACCCACCGCGGCAAGTCTATCACGCCGCCGCCGCCGTCGGCCACCGGCTTCCCGGTGAGGAGCTCCAGCAGCACCACGCCGAAGGCGTACATGTCCGCCCGCTGCGACGACCAAGGACGCCGCCCGTCCGCCGGCGCCTCCGGGGCGCGGTACCCGCCGTACCGCGCGGCCGCCGCGGGGCCCAGGAGGGCCAGCCCGAAGTCGGCGAGCCGCGCGTTGCCGGTCTTGTCGATGAGGATGTTGGTAGACTTGACGTTCCCGTGAGCCAGCTTCGGCGCCTTGCTCGCGTGGTGGATGAACGCCAGCCCCCTCGCCGCCCCCGCAGCGATCCTCATCCTCGTCGTCCAATCCAACGGCGTCCGCCCCGGTCCTCGATTTCCTAAAAAAAATGCCAGCAAAAAAAAAAGCATCCAATGCATGAGATCCACTTATTTACCGAAATGCCACTGCGAGGGGTGACGGGATCCGACGGAGACGGGGCTTACCGTGGAGGAGAGAGTAGAGGCTGCCGTTGGGCATGTACTCGTAGACGAGGAGCTTCTCGTCGCGAGCGGAGTAGTAGGCTTTGAGAAGGACGAGGTTGGGGTGGCGCAACCGGCCGAGGGCCTCCATGTGGTGCTCGAACTCGCGCTTTCCGGCGACCTGGACGTCGCGGAGGCGCTTGACGGCGACGACGCTGCCGTCGTCGAGGACGGCCTTGTACGCGGTCCCGTAACCGCCCTTCCCCAGCATCTCCGCCGAAGCCCGGAGCAAGTCCTCCAGCTCGAACCGCTTGGCGTCGTCCAAGAACACCATCCTCGCCCGCTCGAACCCACCGCCAGCAGCGCCGGTGGCGCCGCCTCCCTGGGAGGCGTAGGGGCTGGAGGAGTAGACAATCTTCTCCCCCTCGTGAAGCCGGGACGGGTTCTTCCGAGCGAACTTCCGCCAGAAGTAACAAAACAAAAGCCCGGAGACGATGACCAGCACGGCGAAGTCCCCGACCACGATGGCAACCACGGCGACCCGGCTCATGCCGCCGGGGGTTGGGCGGCGGCGCTCGCCAGGGGGAGCGACCACCGGCTTGGAAGAGGGGGAGGAGGCGACGACGGCGGCGGCGGGGGGGACGGGGGCGGCGGCGGAGCTGTTGTCGGTGGGACGGCTGGGATCGCTGACGGCGTCGCGGCAGCTGGCAAGCGGGGCGCCGCAGAGGGCCGGGTTCCCGGCAAATGCCGCGGCGGGGAAGGAGGTCACAGAAGGTGGGATGGCGCCGGAAAGCATATTAGAGGAGACATTTAAGTCCTGGAGGTTGGGGAGGGCGAGGCCAGAGATGGGGCCGGATAGGCGGTTGGAGTCGAGGCGGAGGGTGAGGAGACGAGAGAGCCGGTTCAGCGAGGCTGGCACGGAGCCGGAAAGGTTGTTGTGAGAGAGATCGAGGCGGTAAAGGCGGGAGAGAGACGAAATGGAGGGTGGGATGGCGCCGGAGAGGTTGTTGTGCGAGAGGAAGAGGAGTTTGAGGGCGGGGAGTGGGGAGAGGTCGGGGATGGTGCCGGAGAGAAAGTTGGACTTGAGGCTGAGAACGCGGAGCTGGTCTAGGCGGGTGAGGGCTTGGAGGGCGTCGGGGCTGGAGAGGGAGAGTCCCTCGAGGACGAGGCGGGTGACGCGGCCCTGGGCGCAAGAGACGCCCAGCCACGTCGAGCACGGGGCCGGTTCCGACCGATTCCAGCTCGCCAGCTTCTGAGCCGGGTCCGACAGGGCGCGGAAGGCCAGCAGCGTGCTCAAGTCTCCGTCCAACGATGACCAAGAGGCTTCCACCTCTAAAGAGTGCTCAAATAAAAACAGACAAAGGAGAGGTGGTAGTAGGTGTTGGAAGAACTGGAGCTTCTTCTTGTACCCCATTTTCTTCTTTCACTCTTCCGAAAGAGAAAAGAGTGAGGTCTGAAGAGAGGAGAGAGGAAAACAACACTTTTGTAGTGGTGCTGCCGCTGCCAGGGTTTGGGATGTCACTTTCGCTCTCACTTTCTACCGGACCTAGCGGAGGGGCGTGGATGTAATTGCGGTGGAAGGGTGAGGAGGCTTCGTTGTATGCTCGATTAGGTAGGGAAGTGAGGGACATGGAGCTACGGTTACTTTAGGGTGAGATGACGGGATGGAGAGGAGAGGCCGTTGCCTCGGCTTCGGGCTACCAACTTCATCCCCAGCCTTATGGTCAAGGCGCTCGTGGATTTCGAAGTCGAAATAAAAAAAACCCAAACGGTGGCAATTTATATTTAACCATTGCGTTTGGATCCCGCACGCCAGAGGAGCTGATGGACCGCCATCGCTTCATTACGGCAGTGACCAAGGTGACGTTGGAGTCCAAAGCTCGAATCTGTTCTGGTCCGCCCCACCGGCCCCTGTTGGCTTAATACAAGCGGGTTTCCTTTTGGCAGTTGGGGCACATGATACCTTCGGTTGGCACTTTTGCTTACTAAATCTAAAGTGTGATTAGAGCCGCCAAAGCTACAAGTCAGCCTAATGACAAACGTAAAAAAGCGTATAAATGATTAACATTAGTAATGAATACACAAAAAGAAGCAGCAGGATCGTAGAAGAAGGCAAATGACACACGAGAGAATAATTTATGTTTTATGGATGTCTAGATGTGAATGAAGATCTATGAGAGAAACTGATTACTAGATATGATATAAACATATTGAGCAAACTACCCGAAAAGACCGAATATATGAATTTTGTGACCTAGAATAAAGGGCTACATATAATTGGAGAGCTTTGGTGCATGTCTCTGTGTAAATGTGTTGGCCAAAGGATTATAGATGATAAGTTTCATCATAGATAACTCCCTTCCAGATATCTCCTAATTAATTCTCAAATAATAATGAAAATGGGATTGTAGTAAAATCCCCGTTACAAGCACCAAAAGATTGTATCATTTTTGTTAGCTACTAGCTATGAGACGTGCTTCACATGTCCTGTCTCATAAGGATAACTATTTAAGAAAATTTCAAACATTTTCAAATTTTATAAAAAATTACATATATAAATTTTCATATGATTATATGCTGATAATTAATTTTAATTTTTTGAGTATTATATTCATGTATTTATGATAACTTTTTGCCCTACAAGATTTATTCCATAGGTTAGTTTTATTGTACAGTATTTTCATAATACTTAAAAGAAAGGTTACAAACATATCCATTACATTGCATGTCATAATTATCTAATAGCTTAGACGAAGATAGACGGTAAACTATCCTACAAGCTATCCAGTAACTTAATTTATGAGATGATCGTGTAGCTGTGGAGCAGCAGTTCAATCAAATTTGGCTTTATGAAAATCTTATGCATAAAATAGAATGCAGTTTGATGCTATTATTTGATGTCTGTCTTGTAAGGACTCGTGCAGGTGCATATTTGTTCCTATAACAGTTTTATAAGGAAGAACTTGGTTATTTATACAACCTATCTTCTACTGCCTTCCCAGCCAAATCGTGAGGGTTTCTAGCCTTCGACGTGGAGCCGTAGAGGCGAGAGAGAAGCACGGGCAAAGAAGATGCAAAGGCAGTGGTAAAAGGCTGAGCTCCTCCGGCAGCAGCACTTAACGGTTTTGGCAGCAATGCTTAGGATTCCGGTCGTGACATTTAGGGTTCCGGCAGCGGTGCGGCAATAAGCTTGTTCTGTAAGATTGTAACTGTGGAGTGATTGAGTAAACCCCTATTTGATTTTGATGAGCTCAAAGCATTTGAGTATATTTTATGTTATACTAATAAATTCAATCTAGTGTTTCAGGAAAATATTTGTGTATTTCTAGTAAAGTACCTCAAGCTTTGGTTCAAAGTAATTTGGATAAGTATTAGACTCAATATGAACCAAAGTCCGTATCCCGATCGACTCCGAAAGTTTACGAGTCGACTCCGAGTGGTTTAAAGTTTCTGGCACGAGCTCGAGTCGACTCCGGTACTCTACGAGTCGACTCCGACTGAGAACAGATAGAAAGATAGAAAGACAGAAAGATGGGTTTCAGACCCTGTCAGCAAATCGACTCCAAAAGGCTTCGAGTCGACTCCGATGCTTGCCGAGTTGACTCCCGACAGTTCCGAGTTGATTCCAAAGGGTAACAGACAGAAAGACAGAACGATAGATTTTAGACCCTGTTACGGAGTCAACTCCAGAAGGATGTGAGTCGACTCCGACGTTTGGCGAGTCGACTCCTAATTATGCCTAAGTCGACTTCCAGAGAAAAGTAGACTGAAAGGCAGAGAACCAATCTCGAAAATTCTGTGAACGAGTCGACTCCATGAATTCAGAGTCGACCCCCAAGTCAGCCGAGTCGACTCCAACAAAGCACGAGTCGACTCCGAGACAGATCAGTTCAATAAACAGAGAATCGGCTTTTCGGACTCTGAGAGTGAGTCGTCTTTCGAAGATCTCGAGTCACCTTCCAAGACAGCCGAATTGACTCCAAGAGAACCTGAGTCGACTCAAGGAAGAAAAACAGAAAGATGGATTTCTGGAACCCTGAGAACGAGCCATCTTCTAAGTGTCGAGTCATCTCCAGATGTTGGCGAGTCGACTCCAGGTTTGATCCGAGTCGACTCCAAGACGGGACAAGCATTTTAATTCAAATCCTGAATAGTGGGTGAGTCGTCTCCAAGTAAAGCATGAGTCGACTCCAGCAACAGCCGAGTTGACTCCAGATCGCGCGAGTCGACTCCGACCTCAACGGATACATTGTCAGGATGTGCAGACGAGACAACGGCTACAAATCAGTCTCTAACATCCATTTTTCATAGGGAACAGTTTAAATAGCTAGAGTAAACAATAGTAGACAACAAGAGAGCTATTCCATATAAGCATTAAAACTTTTCAACTACCAAGAGCTTCTCAAGAGTAAATACAAGGAAAAGAAGAAAGAGGCACATTCAACTCAAATCAAAAGTGCTTCCCTCGCATTCAAGGCTTTGCTACTGTTCCCCAACTCTCAGTGCCTTCAAGAGGAGACCCAGAAATTGAGAAGCCCCTACTTTCCATCTAAAATCTATTTGAGGACTTCTAACTTTACTTTGCTTATATTGTTCACACATTTGCTTTTTTTAGAAGCTTCCTTTGTGATTTCCCAAACTGTATTCTTCTTACTTGATTCAATCAGGGGATTGAATCAAGGGTTGTAAGGTTAGTTGGTGAGCCAAAGTTAAAACCAACG
>JAOXJJ010001100.1:4048371-4070851 GCA_025769935.1 Phoenix roebelenii | reverse complement strand
CTCTCTCTCTCTCTCTCTCTCTCTCTCTCTCTCTATATATATATATATATATATATATATATATATATATATATGGAACAGTATCCTTCTTGTTTAGGATCATCTATATGAATCCTCCAAGAGGCTACTAGTTTCCATGAGAGATTTATGATGACTACTGGGCTGCATATGATCATATAAACCATTAACCAACAATTGTATAGAAATCCTAGCAGCACAAACACTCTCAAAAAAAAAATTTAAATAAAAATCCAAGGCATGCATGAAGCAAAGCATGCAAGCTAGGAAATGGCTGACCTTACTAGGGACTCGGCGGCCATGGAACACCGAATCCTCAGGCGCCGAGTCCTTGTAGGAAGGATGTGGGTGCACGTAGATGGAATACAGCCCTTTGTTCCCCTTGAAGTATTTCTCCCACAGTGGTGCCAAGGGAAGAGCACCCTTAGTGAGAAACAGGAATGCAACCTTAGGGATGCGGTTGTAGGGGAAAGCTTCGATCTTGGGGACCATCGACGCCCTCCACAGCAACTCCTCGTCGCTCATGTCATGCATGATGACCTTGCTTGGCTCGATATAACCTTTTCGTCCCACAAGCTCCGTGGCAACGACTGTGTGATTTAAGGCAGGCGGAGCTGGCGGTGGTGATAATAATGGCGGTGACGGCGGTGCTGATGAAGGTGGAAGGGATGGCAAGAAAGAGAGTCGGGGAATTTGAACTGCGGATGGAATGGTTTTGAGGTACAAACTGGAAATGATGCCCAAGGCGAAGCCGAAGCCGAAGAGAATGAAACTTGAGAGAAGCTGGATCATATGGGAGCTGGGAGCGAAAGGTGGTGATGGAGGTTGTTTTGGCTGCTGAGTTGCCATTTGAAGGCTTCGGTAGGCTCGATAGAATGGGGAGGGAGGGAGCCTTTCACTTCTATGCCATACTTGGAGCGTCCTTGGAGAAGTCTAGCTTCAATTTTTCTGTGTCGGCTTCCATAAGATATACACCGATGGAGGGTACTCAGATAAAGAAGAAATGAGATGCAGAAATATTTTGGTGTATCTGATGTGCGGTTGTGATTTCATCAACAACTGCACCTCGTTTACTCCTACCCTTTATTTTTTCCCCACTTCTACGAACAGGACCCTTAACCATGATGGAGATGGAACAAATCTTGACCAGACTTTCTTATGTGCTATAGAGGAGGAAAGAATCAAGTTCATCGACTTTCATACCTTGCAACGGCATGATCCCAAGCACGCGAATGCTTGCGAGGGATGGGAGGACCAATGAGAGAGCGATGATCACGCGAATTCGCGTGCTTGGGATGGGAGGACCAATGAGAGAGCGATGATCACGCGGCGCCAACTTTTTGCTACCTTACTCTTTTCTGGAGCTAATAAGCCAAAGGCCCAAAGCTACCTGTTTTATAGTGGATCAAATTAGACAGTACTTCAGCGACTTTACGTGAGAAGAGCACAACGTATTAATTGCAGAGGCATATATATATATATATAACATTTGACAAGATTTATAATACTACAGTCCAACTTTGAGTAAGAAGAGCACAACGTATTATTAATCGCAGAGGCATATACAGCGGTTCACAAGATTTTATAATACCATAGTCCTGAAATGCCGACCCAGTCACATGGCAACATACATTGCTTGCGCTTGTTTCATTACTGTAGAGTCTATAACTTTGCTTCCTGTAATAAATTTGACATTAAACCAAAATTTGGATGGGTTGTGCAACAAAGAGCATAATAAGAGAGCATAAAATTATAACTGGAAGCAAAAACTGTAGACAGGCAGATTACTAACCGAGCTTGTCTTAATTTCACACCATCACTGTTCATGAACAACTCGGAACCAGAATGCTCAGGCTCCAATGGCTCATCCAGCAGATGAGTCGACCAAAAAAATGGCCAGCTTTAAGAAAGAAGCTATCACGCCCCAGACCCGGGTCCGTGGCACAGCCGTGCTACCGTAGGCTATCGCCCACAGTAACACAAGGCCTCATTAACAATTTATATAAAAGTAGTATTTCATTTATACTATATTTTTCAAAATCTTACAGTACATAGCTCTAAGTAGTATTTCCCCTTTATGTTAATCAAACATGATCCATTAATTAAACATGATCTTCAGAAATGTTTCAAAAAGAAATTTAACAGGACATAAAGGGGATCGATCACTACAGCAAAATTGGTTTCCGCCGACGCTTTTTTGTCGATGCTTGTAAAGGGGATCGATCACTACAGCAAAATTGGTTTGCGTCGACGTTTTTTACAAGCGTCGGCAATGCTCGCTCTAGCGCCTAAAATGACCGATGCTTTTAAAAAGCGTCGGCAATATACGACGCTAATTAGCGCCGTTGTAGTATGTAACCTAATACGACACTTATTCGCGTCGTCGAAAACCTAATTCTAAACAAAACCCAGCGGCCACTCCCCTTCTCCCCCATCCTCGATTGATATCAAGCCCTAGCCGACCCACTTCCCTCCTCTCCAGCGCTGACCCTTGTCCCCTCCTCCTCCCTCCTTTCCGACAGCGGTGCTCCAACATTCGGCGTCCTCTGCACACCGGCTCCCCACCCTCTCCTCTAACCGCTTCTCCCAACGAATCTTCGGCCGAAATATAGTTCTCTAAATGTTTTGATTAACTTGGTGAAATATAGTTTTGATTAGTTTTTTATCCCCTCCTTCCGATTTTTGTACTTCTTTAGATCTTATTAGTTGGTGGAATTTCGTGCGTGAACACAATATTTTGTACTCATCTTCTGATTGGAGAGGGCACATACAATTTTTTCTTAAAGATAGCAATGTTTGCTTAAAAAGAATGTACTAAGTGGATCTGATTTAGACCAATTAGAAGATGGCTTTTAGATGCACCGAAAGGAGTCCATCCATGTGGAGACCTAGTCCTATATACGGTAAAGGCATGGAATCGTAGTGTTTGAGAAGAACTTTTCTCATAACTTCTTTGTCTCTCTTGCTTAAAGCTAATAAAAACGGACATATGAACTCCTTGCATGTCTATGTGATCTGATTGACCGAACTAGTAGATCTAGGGCTTCTTCACATGTTTGTCTGTGCCCTAAATCTACCACCCTTGAAGTGTTTGAGAATAATTTTTTTCATAACTTTTTGTCTCTCTCTTGCTTAAAGCTAATAAAAATGGACATTTGAACTCCTTGCATATCTGTGTGATCTGGTTGACTGAACTAGTTGATCTAGGGCCTCTTCACATGTTTGTCTGTGCCCTAAATCTACCTCCCTCGAAGTGTTTGAGAAGAATTTTGGAAAGTGAAGGGTACTTTTCATAATTTAGTACTCCTGAATGTTGTCAAAGGTTGCTATAAAGGGGCCTAGGAAGTCTTGGCTATATGCTTGCACAGCTCCAATCCATAAGAGCCTACTAGCTTTAGGGCCCCAGGCAGCAAAACCAACCAGTCGTACATCAATTAGAGTTTAATTTTGAAAAGCCACCCTATAGATCCACAGAGCATCCACTTCATTCAGAGTTTAATTCTAGTTAAGATAATATGGCATGGATGCTATGTCACCATATGAGCTCCTAAATAATAATGGCCTTTGGAAGCACATTAATAACATAACATTTATCAGATACAGGATGATGATATGTCTAAGCCTTGGCACATTCAACATAGAGCTAAGCAGCAGGATGCGGATTTCCAGTTGTGTCAATCCTGTTGTGTATTATTTCCATATTTGTTGTATCTATTGTACATCTAATTGTAGAATGTAAGTTAGTTATACACTATAATTAAGTTTCAATCAATGATGACTCTTTCCTATATAGATCTTGTACCAAAGCTCGAGCTTACTTTCTTTTGCAATGCTCATTTGACTGTATCTAGTGTAATTTAGTTTTCTTTCATAAAATTGAAATGTTTCAAACAGCACAATATCCATGTTTAATGACGGGAAGCATACAATGAGGATGCCTTTTGATGCTACATCTTCAATTGAGTCAGAAGACTGTTCTAAACTAGTAGATTTCCTAGTTTTTTCCAAGTAAAAAGGCTATTTCCTAGTTAAAAACAATATCTACTGAACCCCTCCCCAGCACAGGAACAAATCATTTTATTGATAATCCTTGTTGGTACTAGTAGTGATACTCCATAGCCGTTTAGCTCTCATTACTCCATCATATTCAAAATGCTTCATCATCTTCAGATACTTCCCATGAGTTCTGTGGTCTGACAATGCAGTCCCTTGCGTCTATCTATAGCTCATCTTCTATCAGCATCGCATGTCATTCATCTGCTAGTCTACCTTACTGAAATTTGCTTTAAGGCAAAATTGAAATTTATGTAAAAAAAACTAAAATGTTCCCATAAAATAGGCGGATGCTAAGTATGATGATATATTAATGTCATAATAAAGTTTTTTCCTGATAATATTTGTAAATATTTTTTACCAAAATTCCACTGCATCACCTTGGCTCACATGTCAAAGTTGCATACCAGCTAAGATCCCCTAAGCATTTGTTATTTTACAATGATTCCATGCACTGCAACATTTGTTGGGTTAAGCAATTTCAATTTAGGTACAACTATAATACTTAGCAAAGATAGTTATCAGAAACATAGATGGCGTTAGATGCCAGCATCTTGTTCTCGAAAGTGAGTGTCTTTGAAGAGTGCTGTGTATAAAACAAAACAAAAAAATTCATTCAGTCTCTACTAGCACACAGCTAGAGGCCACGGCTTCAAAACCTAGTCCGTCCTCATATGTTCTTTTATGCTTTTTTTTTTTTTTTTTAGGAAAAGGAAAGACGGGGTGAGGAGGACCTCACCCGCATAGCAACCCCCACTAAGCAGTCTTTCCGCTTGAGAATGTTTCATACGAATAGACAAGTTTTACTCATACCCTCTCCACCCACGGGGGAGCTCCACCAATGTGGCAGTCCCTTCCACGTGTGAGTACGTCACACCAACATCACCTAAGTACCGGCAGACCAGATGGCGACCCACCGGGCAAACTAGACGGGGGGCATTTGGTTTCTGCATTTAATCGACGCCCGCGCATTTCTTATTGAGCCACTTCGGTGGAATCTTAGCTCCGTTCCAACCGTGCTACCACCTTGGAGTTGGACATTTAGGCTATTGTTCTTGGACAGGCCCATTAATGGGCTTCAGCATAAATTGAACTGGCATGACTTATTATTAAGCCAACATAGACCTGGGCCCAACTCAAGAAGATCCAACTTCGATTTGGCCAGCACAACAACCCAGCCAATCTCTCCTTCTAACATGGCAGCAGGGAGAAGAGGCACTCTATTTGGCTTGCTTTACAAATAGGCCAATGGACCATGACAATAAAGTTGTGACAGGGTCCGTATTAATTTAAATTTATCTTATAAACCATATTGTATTAATTTAATAAATTGTTGCTACAGAATTATAATCCAATGAGAATGTATCAATGTCTATCTTAAAAGCTCAACTAACATTTGAGGAAAATGTTGTTGCCATCACACAAAATTGTAGGATATCATATCCAAGCATGCTAACCTTGTTTAATTCCCTCCTTGGATTCCAATGTCCCTAGCATACAATGGTGCCCTTTTATTCACAGTGGAGGTTCTGAATCAAAATCAGCTTCTTCTACATACTTTAACAGTTGCCATCTTCCACTGATTGCATTTACAAAACCCAGTTCCCTCAGAACCTATTTAAGCAACAGTATGAAGGCAATGTCAGTGGAAAAGAACATGAGAATGACTGTCATGTTGTCGTGGGCTAGATGTTTCCTTAACTTCTTAGTCATTTGCTGAACCAAGGAAACTGATAAGACATAACCTAAAATTTATATCTTTCAACTATTTTCCGTTTCATTATAGAAAATCAAGTGAAGTTGTAGGAGAAGATATAAGAAAGAAATATCAGAGTTAAGGTTTTGTCACTAAAATATCAGTAATTTCAACCCCACTAGACTAGTAGGAAAAGACAAAAAAGGAATGTGTTTGCCCCATCTGAGAAGGTAAATGTAATAAAATCTTCATCAAACTACAATATTTGTATATATAAATACTATCAGAGAATTTTTAAGTTCTTAAGGAATGCACTATATCTACAGTATACGAAAACAAACAAATGAGCGGAAGGAATTCAATTTCCTACTGGAATTCCATTGGCATTCCAAAGAACATGCATTTATTAAATGGATAAAATCTCCTGGCTGGTCTCATTTTTTAGGTTTGGTCAACATGAGGCAAACTTCGATAACATATCTTAATTATGTGGTCTTTACGTATGACATATTCATGTATTCTTGAAAGTCACTTGTTGAGTAGCATATAAAGCGACTGAAAGTATGAACTTTATTTAATTTAATTTGAGACCAGATTTTCTAAAGCACCAGAAAAGGAAAAGTAGAGGAACCCAATACAATTATGGTTTAACAAATGATAGATATCCCTATAGCGCACCCAAGAAAAGCATGCTTGACGAAATATACTGAATTAACACACTATTGACCAACCGCTCACCAGATGTTTTAGCTGCAAGCTTTTCCAAGAAAAAACCCAAGTCGACATCTTTAAGCAAATTCACAATCCTGAAAATTTCTTGAAGTAAGAAACAAGAAAGAAAGAACATGAAAAAGCGTGAAAGATTTCGAGTTCATATAGAGAACAAATTAGAGCACGAGTACCAAAATCCCAGCGGAAAGAGGCGAATCACCTAATTTAGGGCAGAATCAACGTCGAACCGCCTCAAATCAGGCTAATCCGAGAGAGGATCGGTGCCTTCCAGGCGAATCACCTAATTTAGGGCAGAATCAACGTCTCCCTCCAGACACACTTTATTTGTTTATACTTTATACCCTAAGTAGAGCTAGACCTTATACATTGCCAATCATCTGGATCCCATGTAATAGATGTCAAGAAAGCAGAGTATTGCAATCCAATTTGATTCCAAAATGATAAGTTGGCCCGCTATTATCCCCCAAATTGTCCTGTCCCTGGTACAGAGCATTCCTTCATCTATCCTTGTAGGTTAAATAGCACTGAAAGGAAACAGGAAAAGGCCAGGGAGGAGGCAAGGATTCATGCCGCTTCATCTTCTCTTTTCAAAATGAGAGAAAGATTGGATCTTTAAACGATTTGGATCATTGGACAAGATTTACATCTGGCATTTGGGATGTAGAGCAATCTGCTTGTATCCATAAGTTCTGATTTTTTGATCTTAAAAAAAAAAAAAAACACTTTCCTGTCCAAACCTCCACTGCTTTAGTTAATTGTTCTTTTCGATCATAAGCATGTAAAAGCTTCATCTTTACAAAGGCCCAAACACTTACTACAAGCATATAAAACATTCAAACATTTTATTCCAAAACAAGCTATACACAACAGCACATCCAGATGATTTTGGCAATAGCAGACCATACTGTGAACGAACCGATTACAGAGCCATGTATGCATGGATCCATCAATAAAGTTACAAGTTCCACTTCCATCAGGCAAGGTTAAAGAAAAAGAGGCCAGACTCTTTACCGAGTCAGCATGCATATAAGATTTGATCAGGGGCATTCTCATAGGATGCAGTTAATCATGTAAAACACTGATAAGAGCCCCAATAGTAAAGATCTCAGCTCCCACATGCCATGCAATCTTCTGGGTTATTCAAGGAACAAACAACCTGTGCCATTTTTGCCTCTGCATCCTCATCTTCCACTGGCTTGTTCTGTATTTCCACCAATCATGTTTCTCAGATGAGTATGCAAAAACACAATACTGAAGGTATATAACTGATCACAATATGCATGATAACAGTATAAATAGAAAAATAAAGCATTTACCTTGATGAGGGAAGTATCCACAGTAAACTTGATTGCATCAGCAGCAGCACGTGTACGCAAATAATACATCCCAGTTTTGAGACCCTTTTATTAAGGAAAATTTTCAAAACATCACAATTTGCATTGTCTAAAAGGAAAGACAGGCAAGCAGTAAAACAAGTAAAACAGAAGATCACTGGTTGAAGTAAAAGACTAATGCAAGAAAACCTTAGACCAAGCATAGAAGTGCAGGGAAGTTAATTTTCCAAAGTTGGGCTGGTCCATGTGAATATTTAGGCTCTGGCTCTGATCAATATAGCACCCACGATCAATAGCCATGTCAACCAGTGTCCTTTGCTTAATCTCCCATACAGTTCTGAAACATCACCACAATGCTAACATTAGATATACGTTTGAGAAAATGAAAAATTAGACGTGCAGAGACAAATGCATACTTGTAAATTGCTTTCAGATGATCTGGAATTTCAGGAATCTTGAGGACAGAACCATTCTCATAAATGATCTCGTTCTTAAGGGCTGGGGACCAGAGACCCATCTCCGTCAAATCATGCAGTAGATGTTTGTTCACCACAACAAATTCTCCACTGGATTTGAAGAAACAACAAATTAAAATGTTAAAAATGCTTGCCTGAATGCTTAGTGACATTACTGGAAGTGTATAAGAACAGACCTCAGAACCCTGCGGCTGTAGATATTCGACGTGTAGGGCTCAAAACACTCATTGTTGCCAAGAATCTGACTAGTGGAAGCAGTTGGCATCGGAGCCATAAGAAGGGAGTTTCTTACTCCATGCCTAGAAATCATTTCCCTTAGAACAGCCCAATCCCATCGGTCAGATGGGGTTACATTCCACAGGTCAGGTTGAAGAATTCCCTGCACATTAAAAGGGCAGACAATATGCTGTTATCACAGCTTTTACTTTATATTAGCATTTGAGCATAGAAAAAAAATGCAAAATCATATATTACACAAGTAAACAAAATCTCATATTTTAGTAAGTAATGGCATATCTATATCTTTGCATGAGTTTGACTGCATGTTCAACTAAACACGTCAGTGTTGCCTCATGCATACCACCATTGATTTTACTACAGGCACCACATGGATCACTCATCCACTGGTCTCGATTTTGCAGTAGATGGACACTCAAAAGGCTCAAAGCAATTAGCAGATATTTTCCAATAAACCATTGTTTTTTTTCATTTAATCTGGTCCAACTCCTTGTATGAATCTAATTCCTGCCAATAGGCAATTTAATGCCCTATTTGAAGAATTAGTAGCTAACGCATTATAAAGAATGAAAGATAAACGGAATCCTTTCTTTTGATATCCTTAGCCCTTAGGCCATGTGGGGATGCATTTTTTTCCTTCTCAGTAACTATTGATGGGGAAAATGGTATTTACCAACATTTGCAAGGGGCAAACCCCTAGTAAGCTCTCATAAGATAAACTGAATTTCATAAGCACAAAAAGCAAAACCACGAGAGACAAACATTTCAAAAATCACAAGGATATGCAAACCTTACTGACAGGACTCCCTTGATATGTCTCATAGGTTCCTTCTTTTGCAGCAATCTCAGAAGAAGCTTTCAACGCATGGTAATATGTAGTCTCAAATATGTCCTTGTTTAGCTGTTGAGCCTGCAAACACAATTAAAGTAGTTAGATATGTAAATCAAACACTTCAAAAGATGGTACTGAAAAGAATCTCTTATGCCTTGCACACACCTCTGGAGAATCAAATGGCATGCCAAGTAAGATGAAAGTATCTGCCAAGCCCTGGACTCCTATGCCAATTGGTCTGTGCCGTAGATTGGACCTCTTTGCAGTTTCAACTGGGTAATAGTTAACATCTATTATTTTGTTGAGGTTTGTTGTAACTGTCTCAGTAACCTGTTAAATTAAGAACAGAAAAATAAAAGATCGGTAACACCCAAATAGTGTAAAGTAACCAATCCTATGAAAATCAAGCAATTAAAGCAAAGCACCTCAGCTAGTTTGTCAAAGTCAAAATATCTGTTCTTTGATCCAGTGCTGCCAACTAGCTTAGATGGATGTGACTCTATAGGAACGCCCTGAAGGAGATAAAAGCCGATAATGTAAGAATATCTTGTCCCATGGAAACATATTGATAGAAGTTACAAGTTATGATCTGCAGGATATACCTTTTCTCTGACAAACCGTGGTAAAGCAATTGATGCCAAATTGCACACAGCAGTTTCAGTAGGACTTGTGAACTCTATTATCTCAGTACATAAGTTTGAAGATTTGATAGTCCCCAGATTTTGTTGATTACTTTTTCTATTGCAGGTATCCTGTGGACATATAAGAAATTCATATGCAAACCCAGAAAACTAAATGATGTGATAGAAATTGACATACTTAGTATAATACCTTGAAAAGCATATATGGTGTTCCAGTTTCTATCTGGGCCTTCAGAATTTCAAACCAAAGGTTCTGAGCTGCAACAACTTTCTTCGCCTTGCCCTAGAGTTTTAAAGCAGAAATCAGTGAATGCCCCAGGTCAATTTAAAATTCTGTCCATTAGTTTCAAATTTGAAAACCAGGATTACCTCTCTTTCATATCTGGCATACAGCTTTTCAAAATCTTCGCCCCAGCAATCAGCCAAACCTGGAGCTTCATTAGGGCAAAACAGTGACCACTGTCCATAACTTTGGACCCTCTCCATGAAGAGATCAGGAACCCAGAGTGCAAAAAAAAGATCTCGTGCCCTGTGCTCTTCCTGTGAACACTTGGAAACTGAGTACTGATACTGAAAGGATAAATTTATTATTAATAGGAACATATGGTTCATTATTGGAAATAATTGCCTAAGAAGGATGTTAGATCATATGGATAGTCTTGGCATTACGTATCATGCATATTTCCTGTATTAGCATATTTGTTTTATTAAAGTTGCCTGGTATGCTTATCGCCGTACACTCAAGAAGATGACATGAAGTGCATGTCCACTTAAAGAATTAAAGCTACAAATCTTCTAAGCAAAGTATGGTGGAACATAAAATCTGGCATTGAATAATCCCCATTTGATTGTGTATTACTATTATAGTCTTGACTTTATAAAGTCACATCACTACTTGTAAACATGGTTCAAGGGGGAGTTCCAACAAAATTAGGTAACATCAAGTAAGATAGATAAAACAATGTTATATGCTACCTTTCATCAGGCTAGCATCAACTGAAATTTCATTAGCTGAAAATCTTGTATGCTGAAGAAACCTTAGTGATTTGGTAAAGTAGCTAACCCATTTTGTTACTCCAACTAGAACCAAATAGTATACAAGGTCAATTACATCTCTAAAAACTAAGCATAAACATGTAATTGAACTACACCGTTCAGAACTTGCAAAACTACAGATGATACCTTCCCATGGTTCTTTCGAAGATCAAGGAACTCAAAAATATCAGCATGCCAAGGCTCCAAATACACGGCAAATGCACCTGAAAAAATATGGCAATCAACAACTGTATGCCTGCTAGCTGATATTAAAGAAAGCAAAAGAAGTTAACATGATTTGCTTACCCTTTCTCTTGCCTCCCCCTTGATCAACATAACGAGCAGTATCATTAAACACCCGCAGCATCGGCACAATGCCATTAGAAGTTCCATTAGTCCCACGAATATAACTACCTGTGGCACGTATATTATGAACTGAAACACCAATTCCTCCAGCAGACTTGCTTATAACAGCACATTCCTTCAGAGTGTCATAGATTCCCTCAATACTATCATCTTTCATGCAGACAAGGAAACAGCTGCTTAACTGGCAAAATTTATTTAAAATAAACAAGCAAGCAAAAAAAGTTTTTCCAAATAATTTTGAGAGTTTTGAAAGAGCTCAGGAGACAATACTTGAGGGTTTGGAGTGCCTGCATTAAATAATGTAGGGGAGGCATGAGTGAACCAGCGTTGAGACATCAAATGGTATGTTCTGAGAACAGAATCAATATCATCCTTGTGGATTCCAACAGCAACTCTCATCAGCATGTGTTGCGGCCTCTCTACTACTTTTCCAGAAACTTTCAAGAGATAGGATCTCTCAAGAGTCTTAAAACCAAAATAATCATAATCAAAATCCCTGTCATAAATTATCTCACTGTCCAAGCGAGCAGCATTCTGAAATACATACAATTAGAACACATTACACGAGAACAAACAGTTGAAACAAAATATTGCAAACTAAGATCTCATGCAAACATATGATAATTTATGAAAAATGTGAAATCTTGACAAGTCATGAAGTGAATTCCTTTTTTATTATGGAAAAAAGACAAGCAGATACAATAGACCTGTTTCAATGTTATCATGGTGAATCAAATCTTGGACATGACAAATTAGATCATAGAGTATCGAGGTGATTGAGATATCACATATAGAATTCATAAAACCTCATGGATATGAAAGTGGAGATGCAAACAGAACCAAAGAGTCCAAAATTCCTTTGATGGTCTTAAGATGATGAACATTCAAGAATACATGGTGATATATAACAAGATTTTAGCATCACTGCTGTTAGAAAGCAATCTGACAGGACACAGAAGTGAGTTGTAAAGACCTTGAATTATCTCATATACATTTCAAACAGAGGATAGCAAGATCAGATCACCTTCATGATTATCTCATAGACGTCATCAGCAATCAAAGGGGCCTTCTGCCCCGATCTCTCGTTAAAATGGTTATACATATCCTTAATCCTGCAACCATTACCATCAATTCATAAGCCAGCAGCCAGGGATCTAAAATTATGAATACAAAATTACCAAATCTAAATGCCAAAAGAAGAAGCATCCAAATTAAGGGTAAAACAAGCCTCTTACGTCTCTGAGAACGACTTCTTCGTGTTCTTATGCAGATTCGAGACAGCAATCCTGGCAGCAAGCTATCATAAGAAAGAGAACAATAAGATCACCACAAAAAAAAAGATTTTTTTTTCAAATGAGGGATCATGATCAGAAGGAAAAGGGAGAGAAGAAGGACCAAGGCATAGTCAGGATGGTTCGTTGTCATGGCAGCGGCCGTCTCAGCAGCGAGCTCATCGAGCTGGCTAGTAGTGACGCCCTTGTAGACCCCGGCGCAGACCTTCTGGGCCACGAGCACCGGGTCGCAGTGCTCCTGGCTCAGCCCGTAGCTCAGCTTCTTCAGCCTGGCCGTGATCTTGTCGAAGTGTACCGACTCCTGCCGGCCGTCTCTCTTCACGACATACATCTTGGAATTGGAGGCGAGGAAAAGAACGATGGTTCCTCTGGATGGGGAATTTCTTCGAACAGACGGAGGGAAAGAGCGAAGGAAGCAGGCGATGAGAGGATAAGGAGAGGGGGTGGGGGTTTTAAGGGGATTGGGGGTCTAGGGTTTGCAGTTAAATGCATGACAACTTGGGGTTTCGAAATATTTTGGCGCGAGCACGGGGATGCGCTGGCTCTTGGCGTGCGAGTGGATACGAGCTGGAGGAATCGCTTCAAACTTTTCCCGCGCGTTTTGAGGGTGACGGTGGAAAAGTCATCGGCGAGCGTATGGTTTTTAAAACGACGGCTTCCATGGATGGGGTCGTTTAACCGGCCGGGATGGAATGATACTGATATGGGAAGCTTCCCTGTTTATAACTTGTTAGAATTAGATTGTACGAGTGACCATGACCTGAAGAATATGGTAAGAATTTCCTAGCGATAGCCCACGCCCCGTCCACTAAGGTAAAAATAAATGAAGAAAAAGGGCGAAAGAGTATTACAAATACCTGTTTGCGTTGGTTGAGATAGCACCTTGTTTTAAAAGGCTCATTTGGTTTACGGAAGGAGAATGGTAGAAAATATAGTTAATAAAAAAATAAAAATAATATTTTATACATGGTTAGAGTTAAAAAAATAGATTTTATATAAAAATAAAATTTTTATATTTCATAAAAAGAATTCATCTAAGATATGAAAAACTTTTAGATAAAATAAGCTAATTTTTTAAATTAGAAAGTATAACAAATAATTTATAGAATTTTCTCAAAATAATATATGCTTGACCAAATGTAAACTATTCTAAAATAAATTATTTTTTTATGGAAAACTAAATATGTAAAAATCATTTTTTCAAGTATCTAATACTTAGATATCAACTTTTGAAAAAAAAATATGTCAATGAGACGAAATTCTTACGGCAGACAAGACGACGTCACAGGGAAGAGTAAAAGATTAGGAAAGTTATGAAGTGAAAAATGGTGCTCGGTGAAATAATATGATATTGGGGCTACTAGGATTTACTTTGGATGTTGATATGGAATCATGAAATTATCTCATACATATACGACATCCTAATGCATATCTTGCCTCAACTAATTCCCCAGTGGAGAAACAAGGGCCCACCACAGGGCACAACCATTTGAATGGCCGACCATGCCATGTCTTTACTTGTTAGTCCGTTTTCGGTATTCCCTCCATTCACCACCTCCAAATGTCCAAATTAACAGCTATTATTCCATGTCCCGACGAGCTCTCCTCAGACACCTCAGAATGTGTCTCTGATTTACCTCTAGCACAACTGCACAAGTTAAAACCGTCGCGGCTTTAATCAGTGATGAGAAAAGTGATAGACCATTTTTTTTTTTTGCTAGAGTGGATGTATCATATATGATGGATATGGATACATCCAAAAAAATAAAAAGATAATACTATATCCAGAACCGACGCTATACATAAATGTAGCAGGTTTTGTTGATAAATAGCAGATCGGATCTATCCACTGATCAACAAGATAGGATCGACGACTATAGATGATCAATACTGAATTTTATCCATCTCTCTGCCTAGACTTAGCGTATCACCTGGAAACGTGGGGATATACATGAGCTCGGAAACGAGTACTAGTTACAGGTGGAAATGTGTATCGATGCCCGGCCATTTTGGTTTTGAAATTTTTCTCTAACGGATCCTCTAAGTACAAAATACAATAATTGGAACAAAAATATAATAGAAAATAAGAAATTTTGACGAGGCTAATCAGATTAAGGCACAATAATCTCAAGGCCATGGTTCTTTTGAGGTAAATTGATGGATTTAGGTATCATAGACATAGGCAAAACAAAATGAAGAACATAAAAGATTGATAAAGGGCATTTGGCATGGAATGAGGATCCTAAGATAAAAAATTACATGGGTAGAGAAAATGAGATCAACATGTTTGGTTATACCTTGATGATTCTATATAGTAATAATTCCAAATCACCTTCACTTCTCAACTCACTAACCAACCTAGTGATAAAAAATCCGCCCTTGAGGATAAATATACAAGATCACCCCAGAATAGTAAACCTAGACAAAAATTTAGATAAAAATGCTTCTCAATTCAGCAAAAAAAAAAAATTGATATATCAATATAGCATGAAGATATTATATCAATATTATATATTCTATTATAATGATATTACATATGTAGTACTTATGATATATGTTATATTATAACACATTATTACTTATATGATTGTCATATTATTCTTCAATTATATTTTTAAATTATAAAAGAAATATATCATTGTAATTTATATTTATATTATGAAATTATTTAATATATTACTGCTATTTGCCTTATTTTCTGAATCAAAATAAATATCGGTATTAAAATAATAATATAGTATATATAAATGATTATATTACTCTAAAATAATAATTAATATATTTTCATAAAATTAATAATTTATTAGATAAATAAATAAATTTTATAAAATACATGAATAATCAATATAATAATAAAATATATTAGTAATTCATTACAATATATTTTATATAGTTAATAAATATATTTTTACAGAATATATATGGTAGTTTTGATATTATATAGTCGATGATCTTAGATTCCTACGAAATAGCAAATAAGTTATTTGTGGATATCCGAGGATCTTTAATCACTAAAACATAACATACCAAGTGCAATAATCTTAGATTATTGGAGATCAAATTATTCCAAGATAAAGATCGTCAATGATCTAAAATCACCTTAATCATAGCATTTGGGTCATCAAATGCCACCATTTTTTTGGGGGAGGGAGGTGAAACGTGGACATTTCTTGCAGACTCCACCTACTTGCTCTAGCTTGCAACTAATGCAAAGTAGATGCTCGTCTCAACATAATAGTTTCCACTTATACCAGAAAAGCATAACCAGTCACAAATTTAAGTTCATACTCATGTCAGTAAAGGAACATAGAAGCCCTACCAAACAGTGTATCAGTAAAGGAACTCAGTCAGATGAACAAAGATAACATTATTCTGAAAATTTTAGGAGCAGAACAACGGATATTTTGGATGAGCTAGAGTTGGCATGATAAGGAGGAGTGTCGAGGAAAATTGCTCCAACTCAGATATTCCCACATCAAACTGGGATCTTATTCTTTTTCTCATAAAAAATTATAAAGTATTTAATTTAAATAACTACTCTTAAAAATTATATTAATTGCAGCTGCATTGCAACTAAGACGACGTCATAACATAATAAGAGACAGACTGCCACCCATGCGTGAGAACAGTCTACGTTTGATGTCAACCTCTTCTCAAGTATGAAAATTTCCAGAGCCTAAACAGCTTGCAATCCTACAAAATGATGCTTTTACTAGGACTACAAGTCATTGCATCTTGATTTTCTCTCAAATTAAGCAAAACATCCAAAGAAAGCAACACCATTTTAAAACTACGCAATCTTCGAATTTCATTGAAGATGTCATAGCACCGAACTTGATATCTATCAAGATCAATTTTATTTAACTCATGCACACCATCCAAAAAAGCCTCTTAGAAGCCTAAAAATTTTCCTTCAATTATCTCCAAAGGACTGAAGGAGAGCATGTTAAATCCATGTTCCCACCCTCCTCTTGACCTGCAAATGCTCCAGTTACCTTTAACAGATCAAATTGCAGGGTTAAGGGCACGTTCGATTTCTTCCAGCGATCGGCCCTTGGTCTCCACCACATTGCGAGATATATACAGAACTGCAAGCGAGCAGACCGCTGCGAACCCCAGGTAGACTCTGCTAATCCCAAACTTGTTCACGACGCTCAAAAAGTAGAGTCCAATAACAAAATTGGAAATCTGTAAGGAAGGAAGAATCCAAGATCAAGTGTATAAATCAGGAAAAAAAGTTACAAAATCTAGTGCAGAATTTTGCAAGATCTAATTATGACAACAGTCCAAAAGAATGGTTTGCATTACTCAAAGAAGCTTCATCATCAAGGCTGCAGTAATATTGTGCGAACTAAGAAAGATTTTTGAAAGGCCTTGCACAATAATATCAGAAACAAGCAAGAATCTACTTAAGTTTCGAAAGTTAGTGCCAAAAAAAAGACATGAATAGCAATTTAGTCAGAATATAGATGATAATGGGGCCTCCATGAAAATTTAATGATATAGGAATACCAAAAATAGTTTTCACTTCTCCAAACTCTTTATGGAAAAATAAAGAATTGAAAAGTAACAACACAAATTGAAATGTACACTTCAAATGTTGACTGCTACAATCCAGGGGAACTGAGCATAAACATAAGTCGAGGCATGAACCACAAATGTGAGATGGTTTTCCACTGTTTCTCTCCACACGCATGCAAACACACTCACAGAGACAGAACATAAGTTGATATGTATGTCACAAATATGAGGTGGTTTTCCACCATTTTTTCCTCCACACACATACACACACACACACAGAAAATGGGAGCACCAAACCCAGCAGGTTCTTTCGAGCAATAGCATGGGCACAACCGGAATGACAATGCTGAGGTGGATGTGTGGGTTCTTTCAAGCAATAACATGGGCTCAACGGGAATGACAATGCTGAGGTGGATGTGTAAGCAATCCCCAGCAGTGACTTAATGGTTTCACCATACACAAAGACAATAAGCGAGCATGTGATGAGGCGTCTTATATGCCTATTCACAACTGCACACATATAGACTAATAAACATGAATGATGCATCCACCTAATAAGCAACATCAGGAAATGCATACATAGATGGGCCAAGGTATATGCATATAGCATTTTCTTTTTATATGTTTGTACATGCATATAAATATAAGACTGCAACCTGTTGGCATCATGATGCAAATGTTGAATGAAAAATAGTAATATATTATAACCACAAATTACAGATGAATGAGAAGCTCCAATTATATAAGTTAATTTCACAGAAAGGCATGAATCGCATGATAAAGGTTCCATAATGAAGATTTCCAGCCATCAAGAAGTTATTTCCTGAACACCTTGGCATTGATAGAGGAGTTTTAACAATGCAAAAAATAACCATTTGGGCCATACCATTCAATGAAAGGGATTCACAGACAACTAAAAGCATGCAACTCTAAGAATCAAGGGAAAAAAAGGTGTAAAGATGAGATGTCTACAATGCAACAGGAGCTAAAACATCTGGATACATGATCATGCAGGAAAAAAGAAAAAGGCTTGAGCTAATTTTGGAACAACAAACTCCTGTTTTGTGACTATATAGAGGCGGCATTGAAAGGCTTTAGTAGAAATCATGAACTTCCATTAAAAAATCCAATAAAATATAGTGATTTAAATGCATAGGCATAAAAGATGTAGATCATTCGATGCCCTTGAGGCTACCACACATTCCCCAGCCTACAGGTTTTCATGTGCTTTAAAAAAAAGGGGGATGGTTGTGCAATTTAAAATAGCATGATGATGAATTAAGCATTCCACATAGCATGAAAGTCACATTAAGAAAAAGCACGAAAATGATAATTTGATCATGTTACAACAGACACACGCAAACATGCTCACGCATGCATGCAACAAAAAAAAGAAAAAGAAAAAAGAAAAAAAGAAAAGAAAGACCAAGCAACTAATCGAATTAGAAACCCTATTTTTATCCCCATGTGAAAAATGATTTTACTTATTCTAGATTTAGGCCTGACTTACCCAGTGCATGCCCAGAGACAATGCAACCGCCCTGGCTCTGATTCTGGAAGCAAATATCTCAGGAAGCAGAAGGGCTGGTACAGGGCCAGCACCCAGTGAAAAGGACAGCACATATCTGTTATCAAAACCAAGTAACATACTTAGTTACAAGTAAACCCAGAAAAGAGGAAACAAACACAACAAAAAAAAATTATCAAAAAAAGTGGCAAATTGTAAGGGAATTAAATACACTTACAGCACCGTGCCCAACACTGCAAGAATTCCTGAATAAGGTGCCAGAACCTTCCAAGAGAAAGATGATGAGAGGAGCAACATTGAAGCAGCCTTCAGAAAACACAGGCATCCCCACATTACAGGAATCAGGAATGGGAATTCAAAATTGTCCAAAATATATCAGACATAAAAACCAAAGACATAAGTGTAGAAAAGATGGTAAACCAAGACAACATTGGTGTACTAAGATTTTAGATGATTCCATTTGCCAACAGGTTGATATGGCTATCCTTAACTACCTTTCCACAGCAGTTTGTGCCAAACCAAAATCCTGCTTAGGAAAACTGACACGAATACAACTAAAAGTACAGAAGAAACAATCATATACATGTTTAGTTTCTAGTCATTGCAATCGAATGATTTACAATTTTAAACTCAAGATAATAGAAAACTCATAAACATAAGAGCAAGCCTTGCCCAGACTATTTGGAAGAAGATAACAGAAAGCATGAACTTTGAAAATAATGAGAGGTTCTGAAATCAAAGATTGGGTTTCTTATATCTTCACTTAAACAACAAATTATTAGTGTGAAACTGCTGGCAGATAAATAGAAAGAAAAACATGATTAGATCAATTCACAAGCCCCAAGCTAATACCAATGATAGATTAATAAAAAGTGACTGCAAAGATAGCTAACACCTCGAGACAACTTTTTCAAGGTATTAGCAGGCATCAGCAATCCTAGTAGGCATTAATACATAGTTCTTGCTAAATATTAGGCAAAAAAGGACTAACTTTATTGGAAGCTTTTACAGATACCGTGTAGATACATGTATTACAACATCTTATGCACTCATGATGTATTCTCTTCATTCTTTATTTGTTAATTATATTCTGTTTTTGTGATGACACTCGGTGTGAACTATTTAACCCGCATGAAAGTGTGTTCTTTATTCTTTAATCATCTGATGCATGTCAGATTTCACTTCAGCACATGTTCCTCAAGTTTCATGGTAACATAGCTCCAAATCGTGTTAGTCGGACACTTGTTTTATTGTTTTATAGAAATATGAAATAATGGTGCTTTTGTACACTTGGGCATGCCGCAATACAACATTATGGCACCAAGATGGAGTGTCTTGTCAAAGGAGGCTAATGCAAGTATGCACATTTATTCTCGAATATTCATGCATTAAGCAGTTTGAGTCCAAAGTTCTTGCACATTTATAATACATTGATTGCATTATTTCTTGAATATCTGGGGGAAAAAAACAATATGATGTAGATGGACATGAAGATAAGAAAAAGGGGCTACCATTCCAGTGAAGCTTGTGATTAGGAGGCTTTTCCTTCCTTGCCTGTCCATCAAAGAAGATGCAATGGCAGTACCTGCAATGACATAATAAATCATGTGATAAATAAAATCATCCATACGATATGCAAAACTGAAATCAGAGAAACTCAATTCGCATGTTTTGATTTAGACATAGAAGAAACCTACCAAAGACATTTGATGCCCCAACAAGAGCACTTGCTGCAACATCAGAAGCAATTCCCGCACCCCGGAACACAGATGTAGAATAATATACAACAGCGTTTATACCAGCGAGCTGTTGAAACAAGAATAATGCTGCCCCTACGCATACAACTGCAGTTGACGACATTTGTCAGAAAACATGTGTTGTATATGGGATATTTCAGCTTAATACAAGTGAGCACCTGAATGTGCAGACATACAGTTTTGGTGAAAAGACAGCATAAATGACACAAAAATGCAGCATTATAATGTATGTACAGTCAGAAAGTGTTACCAAGACTTGAAGAGAGAGCTTCAACATTATACTAAGCTAATGTTATGCGTATGTCCTGGTGTTGGCAAAGGAGGAGGTGGATGCACATGATATGACAATAGTAGAGTACTAGAGTTAGTGGCGTACGGGAAACTTCAGAATACATAAGTTCAAAATTAGCACATAATAGAAGCTTCAGCATAGGATCAGTGAGCAAGTGGGTGATGGAGAACCAGCTGAATTAATATCTTGTTAATGGCTTGAAATGAAAAATGTGAAACATAAGTCAACAGTAAAGAATCTTCCTTTCTTTCAAAATGTGAGATTCAAAATGTGAATCTCTTCCCCTTCTTCCTTCTTTCCTTCCTTGCCTTTTTTTTCTTCTCCCTTCCTTCCTTTCTTTTTACCTCTTCTTCTTCTTTCCTTGCATTCTTTCTTTCCTCTTTCTTCTTCTTTTCCTAGGTGGATGAGTTTTGGAGTCCCGCAACTGCCCCGATTCCATCTTCTCATAGGAATGGAACGGGGCGGCCAAGATGAGCCCTGTTCCGCTGGGATCTAATACATTGCATATTATATATGCTAACAGCCATTAGCTTGGCCAGTTAGTACCCCTCTCTCCAAGTAAGCGGTCTCAGGTACAAATATGAATGGTGGCAAGTAACAATAGTGTTTCTCATGCATAAACAAATAAATAAATGTTTCTTGGGGTAATTGCAAAGGATCCAAAAATATTTAGGTTGGTCACTCATTGTAAGGCTTTGTATTCCTTTTTTGAGTCAAAACAAGTTCAACAAGCATATGATCGTTACAAGGCTTTGTATTCCTTTGTATTCCATAGAGAACGATGAAATACCACTTATTGTTTTGGTGTTTTTAATCTGTGAATCTCCAATAAATATTTTCTTTGTTAGATTCACAGCTCCAACAGCTTCTTGCTCGTGCTTCCTCTTTCTTTCTCTTATTACCTTGTTTTTCAAAGGAGATAATACTCAAGCCTAATCACTTTAATTAATTATTTCTCTCTAATACATATTCATCATCATTGAAGCCTAGAACTCATCACGTTTTACAAGCATGTAATACATGCTAAACTATTTGTATCTAGTTGGTATTAAACAAGGTTCACCGAACCAGTATTGGAGAAGTTACTAGCCAAAAACCAGTTTGGCAATGTGTGGGTCCATACTGTACCATTCCAATCTTCCAGAGCATACCGGCATAGAGAAAGCTAGAGAGGGAGGGGGAGAGAGAGAAAAGGAGTGAGGAAGAGAAGAAAGGAGGGAGGGAGGAGGACAAGGTAAACTAGAATCCTAATCATAACCCCAATCCTAATCCAACCCCGAGAGAGAGAGAGAGAGAAGGGAGGAGGAGGGAGGAAGGGGAAAGCCAAGGGGAATCCTAACCTTAACCCTAACCCAACCTCAAGAGAGAGAGAGAGAGGGAGGGAGGGAGAGGGTGGGAGGGAGTTACTAGAAAGCAGGCGGGGGGGGAACCAACCATCCGATTTTTGGTTCGGGTCCTAATTTTGGACCCAGACCCGACCCGGTTGAAGATCGGGTCGGGTCGGGTCCGAGTCGGGTCCGGGTCCGAGAAGGGTCCGAATCGGGTCCGGGTCCAATCGGGTCCATTTATTTTGTGTTTTTAGAAAAAAAATTAGGCAAATCTAATTTGGTCATATCATAATTATGAGGTGCTGGGTGACCCATGACTTGCAATTGACCTCCAGTCAAAAC
>JAOXJJ010001100.1:3999827-4038760 GCA_025769935.1 Phoenix roebelenii | reverse complement strand
TATATGGATATAAGTTGTATAATTAAACTTTATGACCACATAATCAAAAATATTGCTAAGTAGACCATACATTAAATTAATAGAGTTATGAATAGAATTAAATATTTGAATATGAAATGGATTGTTGTCTATGTATATCTATATTCATGAATAGAGATATTAGTTAGATATTTAAATTTTTATTCATATTCAGATAAATTTAAATAAAAAAAATCTAAATGGACATTATCTAATCTATTTTTATTCTTATTTTGCGGTTCAAAAAGTTGTGCAGCTAGACATGAACTAATGCTCAAGAGATGTATGCTTGTATAGGAGGGTGTCAATGGACTGGTTGGGTCTAGCCCAAATTTATAGCTTTAAATATCAATCTTTGAGTTAAGCCCTGAAATTGATCTAAAACTGATGCATTATTCATGAAGTCAAGATTGCTTTTTTTTTTTTTTTTTTTTTTTCAGGTTGGGCTGATCTCAATTCATTTTTCAAATTGAGTTCAAGTTGACCTTCCCTCGAAACCACTCAAGAAGTTTCTGGATTCCACGCCAACTTGCGTGTCAAGACGACAGACTAGCCCAGTAATGGTCAAAATTATAAAATAGTTATGATGCGATACAAATCCTCCCAATGTTCATTCCCGAGCCATATTTATCCATCATATTTTCCATACTCGCGGTCCAATGAGTATTTTTTCCCCCCATTACCCTCCAAGAGGTCATTAGAGAAAAGATTAAATTTTTTCTGCTCTTCCATGGTCATTAGAGAAAAAGGTAAAATATGATTGGTAGGGAAGTTGACCGACAAAATAGTTGTTATAATTTTTGATATATGAAATGCGCACTTCATCATTGGATAAAAATTATAGACAATTACAATTATTGATAAAAATAATATTAAAAAATTATTTAATATGAGGAAGAAAAGTTTTGTTTATAAATACTAGATTTCGACATTTGTTATGGAGAAGCTAGTGACCAACCGCATTTTTTTTTTTTCAAAAGAATCATGATTGGAGCACTACTTTTTGAGTCAATTTTGAAATCTTTTACAATTGATCCAAATATCTAAGATGTGGTAAATAGATTTTCATGATCATGAAATACACATTTATAGTTGTATGTCTTGTGCATTTGATGGGTGATATTGATAAATATTAAGTCCGGTCTCTAGTCTAATATATTAATCCAACCTTATCTCGTTTTTATTATGCAATATTTCAAGAACTATGATATATAGCATGTGTTTACTAGCAATATCCATCCAAATCATCCTTGTTTATTCAAGTGAGGATATGATGCTTGAATCCGCTCCATATTTAACTTTCTCCCTCTTCCTATCATTATTCAAATCTCTCTTTTTAATGGCTTCCTTCTATCCTCACTCAGCCCCCCCATTTCCTCTCGCCGGCACATCTCTTTTTGTGTGTTTATGTGTGTCCGGTCTCCTCTCCTCCTCTCTTTTCAGTATTTTCTTGAAAAATTTAAAGGGCAGTTTCTTTTGTAGAATAACTACAAAACTACCGTATCAAGTTTTGTTAGCATGGCTCTTACGGACTTACGGTCGCCCATAATTACTAGAATGAGCATCATTTAATGGCATAACAACTTATGTCATATATTATTTTGCATCATCAAATCTCTCAATCCAATTCATCTTCCTTTATTCAACAATATCCCGGCATAAAACCTGAATATTCTAAATTTGATTGGTTGTATTTAGACCGATTAAATTATCGTGGATCATTAAATAATTAATTTAAATTTAATTATTTTGGACATGTCTAAGCAGGTTGGCAGGTTTAAGACAAATTCGGCCATCTTCGACTTTTGAAAGCTCATCTGTATTTCCATGACCACCATCCTCGCGATGGGAATGGTTGAAATCTTATTAGTTTACTTCACTTTCGTCCTAGATTGCACTGCAAAGTAAATGCAAGCATAAAATAAAAACCGAAACAGCTTCCAAGTAAGCTTCACCGAACAAATATCTCCATTGATTGCCTAGATATCCAATAAAATCAGAAAATTAAATGTCCCAAAGCCCAATCAGAATAGCTGATTGGTAGTCTAGAAAAACTCTCCAAAGTGCTTCGTTATATAGGATACAATCCAATCAACCGCTCCATTCATCTTTTAGTAGGTGTGCTGCGCTACAAAAGATGTGCATTTTCTTAAACTCTACTGAATATTCTACAAGATAGAGTAAGAATCTCAATCTGATCCGTCCTTTAGATTGATCCGTTGGTGCGGCGGATATTAGTTTTCTTTGGGTAAGAATGGGATATATTAGTTGTTATTACGCTATAATTTTACTCCTATAAATTCATATTCCCTCCTCAATTTCAAAATTAATATTTTATGATGCAAATTAACATGGATGTAGAATAATCCCATTACTTTTGTCCGTTAACCGTGACCCTTGAGACACGTCACACGAGGGAGCGGAAGGACGGATTAGAAATTTAGAATAAGATTACAGCAGGAAAGAAAACAAAAGCAACAGGCGTTTTTACTTTACTTCCGATTTTGTCCTTATTCCCTTTTCTAGAATTTTATATTATGAGATTTCTAACTTAAAAAATATAAAATGCAAAAAAAAATGCATAAATTAAAAAGTTGGACATAAAAAATAATATCTAACTTTTTTATCCATTTCCAGTTGACTCCTAATTCGTCCTTCCGTGCCGTAAGAAAGACAGAAAAGAGAGGTCTATTTCGCCTTACCTCTGACTCCTCGCCTACCTACTCCTGTGGTCCTCTGCTCCATCGGTTCGCTTGGCCTACCCTTTTGCTTGCCTTCTTCTTGGACTCGTAACTCCACCCCAAATAAATACAGTTCACAGGCGGAGAGAGTGGGTCGGGTGGAGAAGGAGAGGTCGTTTTCGTCGGAAGCGAGAATCCCCTCCGACACCGCACGCTCCTTTCTAGGCTTCTCAGATTTCCACACTTTTCTCCCCCATTTCCTGCATCGTTCTCCGTTTCTTTATCTCACACGCCCTTCTTTGGTCCATGGGTCTTGTATTGCTTTACAGCTACCCTGCCTGGCTCTCCAATGTCACAACCCCCTTTTCCTTTTCTCACAGTCTCTGGTAGCCACATTGCCTCCTGGGCTTCTTGGATGGAGGCTTCGCGGGGCAAGTATTCTAAGGGGTCCCATTTTTTTGCTATTCTCTTTGGCCTTTTGTAAAGATCTAAGAGGCTGTGGGAGAGAGATGAGTCTGGCGATAACGGAGAAGCGGCAGCCACAGCAGCAACGGCCGGGTGGATGCGTCGGTATCTTCTTCCAGCTCCTCGACTGGAACCGGAGGCTTGCCAAGAAGAAGCTCTTCTCCAAGAGACTCCTCCCTCCAGGTCGAATAACATCGCGCGATCTTTCATGTGTTTTAGTTCTCTGCTGTATATCGTATCCATTTCATGTGTCTTCTCCTGTGTATCGCAGTTCGAGCCGCGAAGAGGGCGTCGAAGAAGGTCGGCGCCGGCGGCGATGACAAAATGCCCAAGGCCAAGCTGCTTCTGGTACCACTCATTTGTCCTCGGCTCTTTTTTTTTATTTGGTTGATTTCATGGAGAGTGTAAAGGGGTTGTTATTTATTTATTTTGCATCTCCTTTAAAATGTTAGATTGCGGATGAGAACCGTGGGGGTTTCCCGAATGCGAAGGAATCGGATGATCTTGGTGATGGAATGAGAGCTCCTGGCCTGGTGGCCAGGCTGATGGGTCTGGATTCCATGCCTGTTCTCACCAGAGAAAAGCCAAGGAAGGCTTTGGATTCTGAATCGGAGAGAAATAAGGAGAAAGGTGGTTCTGAATTTCTGAGGCTCGACCAAGATCTATGTCTGGAAAATGGTGGGCTTGGGAAGCTTGAATCGAGGCCACAGAAGCTGCAGAAGACTGGAGGATTCTTGGAGAGGCGGCCGACTAATGCTGCCCGGGCTGGACCTGATGTGTCGTTGTTCAGCAAGAATGTGCTGTCATCCCGGTCGAGGAAGCAGCACCGCAAGCTGGCATCGCCTGTGAAGAGCCCCAGATTGCTCTCAGGGAGTCACAGGGTCAGGCTTGCGCAGGCGGCGACGAGGATTTTGGAGCCTGGTTTGCAGTCTAGGAATCGGGATAAATGTGCTCTGACCTATATGAGTTCTTCGCAAGCCAATGCAGAAGAAGGATCTGATGCTTTCGCAAGCTCAAAGAGATCTCAAGAATTGTTGAGCGGTTCCCTTGTTGGATCTTGCAGGAGCTGTGGTAGTTTGGTAGAAGTGTCAGAATTGAGGTTAGGGGCGAAAGAGCCGATGGAAAATGAGTATGGGTCATCTGCTTTGGAGTTCAGTAATGCTTCTTCCTCTCATGACAACTGTTTAGAGGGTAAACCCAAGTTGTCATTTATGGAGGGCCAGCAGAGTCAAACAACATCTCTTGCAGTTCAAGCTAAGGTCAATGTGCAGAGTAAATTGCATGACTTTGCGGAAAGGAAGAAACATGTACAAAATGATCTGGATCCATGCAAGCCCCAGCAGGATGCAGTGCCGAGGACTACTCCTAAGAAGAAGACATTGAGACAAAATCAGCCGGCACCAGCTAGAGATAAAGTGGCCCCTGGTTTTAAGGAGTGTAGTAGAAGACAGGGCAGAAGGGACCCAAATGAGTCAAATGAGCCCAAAGATTTTGTAGCTTTGAACAGAAATATGAACAATTGCTCACGTATGAGATCAACCAGTAAAGAGCCAGAAAGACAGAGAATGGAAATGGGTAGGAATGGTTGGGAAAGAAACATAGCACGCAAAAGAACAATCAATTCTTCTCACTTTGAGAATGGGGCTGCGGCCAGTTCAACATTTGAGAAGCCAAGAACTGTTGGTGGTCATCTGATTAACCATAAAGTGACAGTGCCTAGCAGCAATAGGTCTATCAATCGGAACTGTGTGACAAGTGAGTTACAGAAGAAGGATGACAGTCATAGTTTTAGTGTTAGGAATAATGATATAGTATCTTTCATGTTCAATTCACCAATGAAGCATGCAACTAGGCCTTGCTCCTATAGAGAAGTGGTTGAGAAGAGCAGGGGCCAGGGCGAAATCAATCATGACTATTCTCATCCAAAGAATTTTGTATTGAATCCAAAGAGTGGAAACTCAATTCTGCAAAGGAGGACAGCTTTGAGAGGAGATGAGCTAGGTAATCTTCTTGAACAAAAAATAAGAGAACTGACCTCCTTGGATCGGGATGAATTAGGAAAGAGAGATGCCCGATCTACTGCTTCCATTCTTGAAGAGCTGATATCTGCCCTCACTGGAGGAGCTCCCATATCTGAGGAAAATGATGGCAACTGTTTTGGTGCGTCCTCCACAACAGACGACACACGTTCTCATTGCACAGATCTCCCTGACTTTCCCATTTCACAATCTCAGATGTGTAACGATAACAAAGATTTTCAGGTGAGCTATTTCCTATTATGGCATTTATATAGCATTTCAGCTCTTTGTAGCATCACGGCAGTGTTTTAATTTTCCACTTAATAGTGGTCAACTGATTCCTCAGCCTCAGGAAATCTAATAAAAATTCAGAAGAAAGATAATAAGTTGTTTTGGCATATGACATCATCACTAATTGGGGATATTGATGTGAGTTACCAGCAGCTTGTCCACTTTTTGTAAAGTTTTTGAGCAACCAGTTAATTAGCAACGGTCAAATTAAGAGAGGATAATATTGTACATGTACAACACCATACCAGCTCAACCTTTCGTATGCAATAGCTTCATATCATACTTGACATCTTCAATACAGAAATGTTATGCAAGATGCCCTGGGTAGACCTATACTTTTAGCTACCAACTTTCAATTGCTTTCTAATGAGAAACAATTTTTTTTTGAACCCTTATATGTGATTTTTGGACCCTGCATATAGTCACATGGTTAGTGTTGAACATAATGTGACAGAGAAATCTAACTTTAAATTATGACAGTAATTAGCTTCATATAGAATACAAATAAAAACAATAGACACACGAAACTCAAATTTAAAGTGGGTTTTCTAAGGGAAACGATTCTTGCTAAGTTGTATCATACTGTATCACTGAAATTGCAATACAAATAAACATGGGCCAACATCCACCAATACGAGTCAATGCATGATGTGCACTGATATGTCATATCAGTATCCTCGTGGCACAATATGTATCATATGACATGCATGATATGGACAAATACTTGAATGTTATGCTTCAAGCATGCTATTTTCTCATAAAGAAAATGATGCTGATTTCTATTGAACATGGAAGAGCATGAACATAACTTCTTAAGTAGGAGAATGTCCTGACTAATTCGCTCATAACCAACTTGGATTTTGCCTCGATATTGCCTTTGGCAATATGAATCTATGTGTTGGCAAGCATTATAAGTGCGTAAGAATGTAATTTGGTTCTAATGAACAACCATAGTACATGCTATAAGTAATTTCTCTTGTGTTCAAGTGTCAAGTTTTCTTGTTTTGATCACGTAAAACTTCCTTGACTGGAGCCATGGAATTGTTGAACTATAATAAATAGAATTCCAGTTTCATTAACCATCACAAAAAGCCTTGTCATATCCATATGAATTGGCCTGGATGGATTAAGGTATGATCCATCAAAGTATAAGAAAGTTTCATGACTGGCCTGAAAAACATTTTGATTTTGTAATATCTCTGTTTATGAACAAAGGATCCATCAAAGTATGAGAAAGTTTCATGATTTTGAGTTACGTCGACACGTTGGGTTAAAATAAGTCCCACATAACAGACACTTCGGAGTGGGTTTTAATGCAGCTAACCTTCCTACAAAAGTTCCTTAGAATGAGTAACCTTGTCTTGGAACAGTAATGTTAGTTATGGCGGCATAAGCTGGCATGGATGGAAGGTTTACCTGGATACATTTCCAAAATTATAATTGGAATTCATCATTTAAGGGAGTTCTCATTATTTCTTGGCCCAATATGGTAGGGAATTGTCATCAATCAACTTGTTCCTTACACCATCTTGAATTGGGTTAGCTAATTTGTGGCATAATCTCTCTCTCTCTCTCTCTCTCACACACACACACATACACACACATACATATGCACACACATGGAGACACGAGTTTGTGCACAAACCATCTGTGGCCAAATGAGCCCGGTGACCCACATCCCATTTGTTGTAAACTATGACGTGCATTAAGTTGGAACATAGCCTTCCATCTTCGAACTTGACATTTATTGGCCCGACCAATGGAAGGATAATTGGATAAAATATTTCCATTTTTTCTTATATAATTAGGCACATGTGTGCTTTTTAATATTTTGGTCACATTGCTTTCTTTCTTCTCCTTTTGTGATCTGCTACTTGCTCCTGTTCATTTGTTTTGTGAATGATGTAACACTTGGTAATATGTTGGAAACAGAAATTATGTATTCATATAGTTGAAGTTTCCTCTAACTCCATAAGCCATGCCAAGGAAATTCAGAAACTCTTCTTCTTGCTCGGCAACAAGAGAAGATTGTTGATTTGTTTTGGTATCATACTTTAATAACATTCTCCATTTTGCAATAATTCATTTAGTCAGCAAGGAGATTAAGCATGTGGAGAAAGTTTTGAACTAGTCCATATCTTGACTTCAAATAATATGGCTGACGCTGGAAATTTGATTTGCTTTTTCGAGGATTTGCTGCTTTAGCTCCCACTTCTTTTGATTTCTAACTATGTTACATTTGATAAGTAGGATCTGAAGTTGAAAAAGATTATGAGTATTATACATTCCGTAGAAGAAGCACATGGAACTTGAGACACATATCTTGCATGTTAAAAGTGGGAAAATTGGTTAATTTATAGCTTGTCATTGAATTTGTAACTGTTTTATTCTTTAAAATATGTGAATCTAGAGTTCATCAGTGGCTCTTCTTGAATGTCTATTTAAGTTACTTTGCTTTCTTCAGTGACATCAGAATGTTGATAAATATTATTTAAACAAGGCCAATGATTAATGAGGTTCTTATGATATATATGTAATAGACATATTGGTTTTCTCCCCAGGAAGAAGCAAAAGCAAGCATTTCTGCTTCATATCTGGTCAGCAATAATGATCAGCCTAGCCCGATATCTATTCTTGAAGCTTCTTTCTCAAACGAAAGTTGCTCTTTTGGGAGTCACAATGGCAGCTCAGGTGTGACAATCCTTCTTATCTTTGCTAGAGTGGTTCATAACAGCATCCCCTTCTTTACCTCTACCTCAGTTATTACATCTTATATTAATTTTATTTGGTGTACGGCCATGTTCAGTGTTTGGCCATTTGAAATTTATTTCTCTACTGATATGCTTTCTTCAGGCACAGGACATTGTTTTCATATATTTAATGGTCTGTTTAAATTGAGTACAATTAATGGTCTGTTTAGATTGATTAGCTTTCTTATTGAGAACCGAGGGTAGTTTATGCTGGCTTCTCCTATTGAAAGAATTTCCTTATTGCTAACAATTTTATGTAGTGTCAGATTAAGTTGCCAGCTTGTGTGGTCATACCTACATATAACTTTTCATATAATCATGTCACGTCCATGCAAATCAAAGCAGTTAGGACATGAATTTAAATGGCTATGAGAATAGTAAGGATTTCTGCATTAAATATTTTTCATTATATGTGGTAGGTAATCAAAAGTAAAAGATAACAATGCATTTTGAGAAATTGCCCATGGCTTGCATGTCTTAGTAACTGAAGCATTTTGTGTCTTCTTGAGTAAGACTGTTTTGTGTATTTCGGGGATTGATGACATCGACTTCTAGAATGACATTCCAAATCTATTTAGGTCAAATTCAGTAGGCTGGAATGTAAAATACAAACCTATGCTTTTATCTACTCTGATGATTCAAATTTAACATCTTATGTTGTCAATTTGTGTGCTGGTTTCAGGAGGCAAAGTGCAATTTGAGTTGGCAGAGAGTTGCAACACAACTGTGTCATTTGATCTGGATAATGATCTTTTAGATTCAGCAACTTCTATTGATATCACGAGGTCTGATATTGAAAAGATTCCCGATTTTACTAATAGAAGTTCTACAGAGGTCAGTGAAGTTAAACTTCCAGAAAGTAAACTCGGCAATGCCAGCGAAACTATTTTGAATGCTGGACTCCTGTTCGAGAGTATTTGCCTGTATAATTCAGATGGGACGGTAGAGTCTTCTGTAAAATCTTTTCTTCTTGGCTTGTTGGAAACTCTTATACGTGCCTTTGTCATAGGACCAAAAAGCTGTTCAGATTACATGGAGGCAGAGGAGAGAAATCAGCTAAGAGTGTTTATCTTTGACTGCATAATTGAGTGTTTAGATTTAAAGTACAGTCAGTTTTGTAAATCTGGTTACAAGACATGGTTGAAACTGCCTTTGTTTCTGCGCAGAGATCGCTTGTCAAGAGAAATTCAAAAGGAGATAAAAGGGTGGATGGGTTTGGCTGGGAGGTTTTTAGATGATACAATTGAGAAAGAAATGAGCCATTCAACAGGAAAGTGGACGCATTGTGAGATTGAAGCATTTGAGACAGGGACTGAGGTTGAGACGGACATACTCCAAGCATTAGTTGATGAAATAGTGATAGATCTCTGTTGATGCTGACAGAATGCTGGTGGCTTTTGTTGTAACTTCTTTAAGATAACTAACGAGATGAATACCAAGGATGTCGATTGATTTTTCAGTTTTATCTGGGAGTGCAGATTTAACCTCTTTGTTGTAATTATGCTACAATGAAGTAGTGATCTTCTGTAGATTTTGCAAGAAAGTTTATGGTACTTGCAAAAGGGGTTTTGTGGAAGGATTGTGGAGTTGTTGGTTTTGTGAAATGTTGCTTTAAAGGAAGTGATTCTGCACCTGTCCTGTCCGAGCATATTCCCTTTTTTTTTTCTTTTGTTTCTTCGACTGTTCCTATGGTATCTTATTCCAGAAAATAAAGTTTAATGGAGCTTTCGGGTAATTATCGGGATCAAATTGATATCACTTTGTTTGATAGTCTTTTTTTAGGAGAAGACAACTTTGAACAGGTCAAAAATGCTATTATGCTTTATGTGCAAGTAACCAAAGCTGGGTAGTCTTGTTTAAGGAGAATACAGCTTTGAACAGGTCAAATATGATGTTATGCTTTAAGTGCAAGTAACCAAGGCTAGTAGCTTAGAAGGCCGAAATGTTGTAAAGCCTCGACCCCAAACACTTTTAATCGAAGTGTGGGAAAGAGGCATAGCTGGTCCCTCAAGCCGCTAAGGAACCCTACACAACTATCTGGATAAATAATCTACAAAATGGAGCGAGCTCTTGAACACTTGAACTAAAATTGGAGAATGCAACCTTATGTTGATAAAAGATGAATGTTGGAAGCTCCACACAGAGGAACGGACAAAATTTTTTTTCTTAAGAACACATACAAGAAAAAAAAAATAGTAACTTCATCATTTTTATTTATTAATTTAATAGTAATAGAAATACATGTTCTACCAATTTATAGCAAACAAATAAAAACTGCACAATATTTCACAAGATTGTTGTGCTAAGTGAAAACTAAGCCATGCATAGCACTGTTGACTCACGTCAACTTACAATATTTCACAGCCTAATCATAACTTCCAAATAACAGAACAAATCAAGACGAACCAGCTCAAACAACAAAGATATGAAACTTCTCTGCAGCCATACACAATAAAAAGGCACCTGCAGAGAAAAAGGAGAACCAAAACTACCGCAAAGAAAAGAGGGGAAACGCAAAATGGCCAAAATTCTAAGAACTCCTATTAAGCATCTCCATGTAGTTCATTACAGACTCCTGCCTCTGAATCCTCATCTCCTGGTAGAACCTCTTTATGAACTTCTCTGCTTTCTGATCAACAGATGATGAATCATCCTCTTCCTCTGGCTCTGAAAGCTCGGATGGCTCTTGCCTCGTTTCATCAGCACATGGTGGCAGGATCTCCCATTCATCTCCGATGCCTTCTTCAGCGATGGACTCGGTGTCATTCCCACTACATAGAAGCGATAAGAAGCAGCTCTTCTTCTTCAAGGGAGCGCGAGGGTGGCGGACGAGAGGAGTGCTGGAAGGGGAGAACTCGTACTCTCCGACGAAGGCGTAGTTGTAGTGCTTGCGGAGCTTGAATCTTTTGGACCTTTTGAAGAGGAGGAGCTTTCGGCTGATGGGTTTCTTCACCTTGGTCATGGGAGAGATGGAGAGGGCTATGATGTCCCATGCCCTCCCAAGGATGGGATTCCTTTTCCTGGCCATTGTTTGCTCTTGTCTCTACTTCCTTTCCTCTGCTTTTCTAAGGACGAGGAAGGCGTCAAAGCTATAGAGTAGAGAAGGGACCCCTTTGAATGGGGTTTTGGGAGGGTTATAGAGGGGGCTTTTAAGGGAGTTGGGAGGCGGGTGCTGCCTGTGGGGTAGAGCTGGAAAGGCGAAGCTAAGGTCGGTGGTTTTGTTCCTTTATTCGGAATACTTTTGAATTTTAAAGCAGGTAGCCGTTACTTCAGCTCGTGGGGTTTGGGTGGCGGACAAGGAAGGACCGAGGAGCCTCTGAACAAACACCCTGGCAACTGAAATTTACCAAGCTGCCACTAAGCACAATAGCACTGTACAACTGCAAAAGCAGTCAATCAGAACTATGGAATCATGCACACAGTGTTATTTTCCTCTCTCTCTCTCTCTCTCTCTCTCACACACACACACACACATTCCTAAAGTAACAAAGGAATGTCACATAAGAAGATTACGTCTTGTAACTTTAGCACTGGATCCAATGGAGAAGTTAGAAGGCAACCGGGCAAATTGTGCAAGATTTCTTTGCTACCAGAGCACCACCCTTTTTCATTCATTAATTTTTATTTATTAATATAGTAGCACTCCTCAGGATTTACTTTTTCAAATTAATGTTTAGATATTGCAGTTTCTGTCAACTATTAACCAAATTCTAAACACAATGAAAAGCTGGTATATGCTCATGCACCATAACCTTTAAAATTTTTGTCTCACTCCAAAAATTTATAGTTGCATGATGCCTTGGCTTTCTTTCTTACTTGAGATAATTTAGGCATGCGACCTATGTTCCAATCTCAAACTAGACATTTGACACAAATGCTTGACAACTACAATCCGGAGCGATCATTCCACACCATTGTATCTCTCCTCTCCCAACTGGTCCCTTCCAACCAACTAGTTTATGTATTTGCTTCCCTTAGACCACGACTTATTTGTCGACCCTTGTCACAACTTAGGATCTTACTTCAAAATGCCAGTCAAAAAGTATTATTTAGATTTCTTAGCCCCGTACAAGTACCTAAGGTCTATTCAGTGCATAGCCGACCTGTAACTAAATACACATCCGTACGTATCCTTACATACTCCTTCCGTTTAAGTCCTAGCATTCTTGCCAGGTTAAGGATTCGAATCTATTCAAATTTAATCACAAATATTATAATTAGCTCATGATCAGCCCTAATATATCTATGTTGTGGTATCTTCTCTAGTCTACATAGATCATAGTCGGAATCTGCTTTAATAATATTTGTAACGACCTAAGATCTCATCTAAAAAAATTAGCTATACGATATTATTTAGACTTTTTGATTTTTTTTAAATATTTAAAATCTATTCATTGTATAGTTGAAGTAGAACTAAATATATATCGGTGCAAATTCTCACAATTCTCAAATTGTTATCATCCTAGTGAAAACTATTGGAAACTGTGATGGAGACGGCAAATAGTGGCATGTTTGTAGTTGATAAACAAATGCCTGGGCAATTGTAAACTCAACGGTTTCTGGGACCGCTGCGAGGCTGGGGTTTTGCATCACCGAGCACTACAGTTGTCTCGGTTGACTGCTGCTCCGCGGCTGACTCGGTACGGGTGGGGTAGGCTGTGTACTTTGGCTTGGGGCTCAAGAACACATAACTTAGCTGTAGCAAAAGAAAAAAAGGAAGAAGAAAAGAACACAGAACCTAGTGGATGTGGGCCATTAAGTGTAGCTTACATTTCAACATAACTGCCAATACAATATTATAACAGCATTTTATGTTAGTTTTTAGGGCCCCTTGTTATGTCATGTACATACACTTGCAAAAAGGCATTTAAACATGGCGTTTAATACAACGAAATCAATAATTATTTTGGCATTAGTGCAAAAAACATTGTAACAAAAAAAACTCGCACTCTATATCAATAAAAATGCATTAGTGCAAAAATACATTGTAATATAGGAACAATAGTTTTATCAAACAACTAACAACATCAGGGGGAGTTCCTCCATTACCTGGACATTTATTGTCTTTGAATTCGGTTGACTGTGCTCAAGCTAGAGTAGTGTAAACAACCGTCGTTGTAACAAAAAAGAATAGCTAACATCATTTTACACTCATCATTTGTTGTTATTCATGTTAATGGCGGTAGTTTATTCCAACAAAAATCTGCATGATTGATGACTCTATATCTTTTATAATGGTCATGATTGAATTTTTGGAACGATAGGAATAGTGTAGCAGAATTCTTAATGCGTGACGGAACAAATCACGTTTTCTCTACCTGCATTTTCTATTTTTATTTGCAGAGTACCTTCATCTTTTAATAAAATGAATGTGAATATTGTTGCAATAAACGTGTTAGAGGGCTTCAATTTATGACTCCAACAACCTTAAATATTAGGGCTGAAATTGAATTGAATACTAATTAAATACTAATATATTTATATCCATATTTATTTTATTTGAAGAATACATATACATTCAAATATTAATAAGATACAAAAATTTATATCTATATTTATTTTAAATAGATACAAATACAAATAGGATAATGAAAGTATGAATATAAATATAGATATAAGTTACATAATTAAATTTTATGACCATAGAATCAAAGATATTACTAAGCGGATGATAAATTAAGTCTAATAGCATGTTAATGTGGTCGTTTATTTTTTTAAAAATTTATGAGTGTTATATAAAATTAAATATAGTTACAAATAGAATCAGATATTTAGATACAGATTGAGTAGTTGTCTATCCATATCTAAATTTCTTTTACAAATATGGATACGGATATGGAATTAGTCGGAAGCTCAAATTATTATCCATATTCAGATAGATTCAGATAAGAAATAGATGTGGATGGATGTTATCCAATCTACTTTCACCCCTATTAGATATATTAGGCTTTTCTAAAAACATGAGCATGCATGCATCCAGATACGTTAGTATTAATTCAACAACTATAGTGATGTCTTTTTTAGGCCTAAGCTTGCTCTAGTGATTGCGACGACTTGGAGCAGGTGGGAGCTCACCCTGGAGTAGGTGGGCTCCGATGGGCAATCCATATGGCCCTTTATCTCTTGCAGGATGGCAGGCAAGAGCAGCACGAAAGTGCCCTTGGCCATTGCCCTTTCTACGAGAACTCGAGGAAACTACTCCCCAATAGCGAGCGACCTCGATCACTATCTTGGATGAGTATTATCTAAATCTTAACAGTGACTTCTTTACTTGCTTATCAGCCAAGGCACACACGGTGACTATTCCTAAACCAAAAGAGATATTGGGCTGCTTGTGGAGCTGGGTGAGCACCAAGTAACTCATATTTTTCGGAAGGCGAACAGCCTATGTTGCACGGCATTTCGAAAAGTTCCTATGTATATCCACAGTAGAGCTTTTGCCCTCCTTGTACTTCTTATTTTCTTCTGACTTGGTGGGATATTCTCATATTAGAGTTATATTAATTGTCGTTTTCAAGAAAGAAAGAAAGAAAGAAAGAAAGAAAGAAAGAAAGAAAGAAAGAAAGAAAGCTGCTTAACCGACTGAAATCTGGGCTAAGAGCCAAAGTAATGGTTTCGAACTCGGCCCATTAGCCTGCTTTAGAAAGAGCCAATTATTTTACTGGGACATGAGCCGGCGCATCAGGTGCACGCCGGTCTGGTTTCGTGACTGAAAACTTCTTTCGTACGGGTTCATTTCAACCCTGGCCCGGGCTGCTACCAGTCATTTGGCAGATGCAAAAGCTAATTATTAGTTCGATCAGAATTTTACAAATATGAAGGCTATTCCTCTTGATCTGTTCATACGGACGTTTTGTTTACTTACAATTTTGATCAATTACAATATATTTGATTATTTGTGAGTGCCAATATCGTATGAAATTGCAATAATCTAATTCAGGAAATTGGGTGGCATATTGTATCATGCAAACATATCAGTATGTAAACAATTAACACAGCTTAGGAGTAATGGGTAATTGGAGAATGTAATGCTTGAATTTTCTTGAAGATGAAACCTCATCCGCGTAGCAGCTTCCACTGGGCCTCCCTTCCACCAGAGAATGTTCGATGCAGACCGCAAGTTTCTACGTACCTTCTCCGACCCGTGAGCTCTCTCCACTGAGATCAACACCTACGTGTGAGTACGTTACTCCAGCGCCATCTCAGTACCAGCAGATTAGTAGCGCTCCCACCGAAAGCGTCCAGGCATGGGGTATCCTATTTTCAAATTTAATTGATGCCCATGCGTTTCAAATCTGGACCCTCCACTGAAAACAAAGTTCTATTTCATCTGGGCTACCACTTTGGTGGCCCCGGTTTATCTTTTGGGGATCTACATTCTACAAAAGCCAATATTGGCTTATCATCAATTTCTGGAATAAAAGAAGAAAAAGAGTGAGATAAATATCATCCGCCAGCGGAGTGGCGAAGGGGACTCCGGTGGTGAAGCAGGGGAGATTTTTTCGCGCTCGTCACCAAATGCTGGGCGCCATCTCTTTCCCCACCTCTTCTTCTTCCTTTCTTCCCCCTCTTACCTCTATCCCCAACCCTAATTCCGCACGCGGTCGCCTCCTCCTCCTCCCGGCCAAACCCTCCCGCCGCGCCGTCGCATCGCTGCCCGACCCCTCCGAGGGAGCCAAGGTGGAATACACGCCGTGGCTCATCGCCGGCCTCGGGAACCCCGGGAACAAGTACCACGACACCAGGCACAACGTAAGCTCTTCTCCGTCTGTTAGCTACTCTTTAATCCACCGGTTTATAGCTCGTTTCGATGAACAGGTTGGATTCGAAATGATTGACCGTATCTCGCGAGACGTGGGGATTTCTTTGAATACGATCCAGTCCAAGGCGCTGATAGGAATCGGTACTTAATTTGTTTATTTTTTTCTTTGCCTTGTTTGCTCGGTTCCTAACATGTTGATGGTTCTTTGTTTAATCTTTTTGTGGTTATTTGGGTTGTGTGAATGGAGTCAGTGCAGGTGCAATAGGAGAAGTGCCCATTCTGCTGGCGAAGCCACAGGCCTACATGAACTACACTGGAGAGTCCGTGAGTTTTTGCTCTGATATTTGCTATTAGGAGTTTGTTTGCGTTGTAAAAGAGCTATCTTTTCTGTAATTGAATAATTCTTTGAACATGTTCATGCCTGAATGTTTTATCTCTTCTTTTTTCCTTATTGAAATCTTGTAATTTCTCTATTGAATGCATACTTGGACTTTATTAATATTAACTTGGGAAATTAGATATTCTACATAGTGGCTAACTTTCCTGATATTTTTTTTGATGCCCTTTGGAAAGTGGAAGGTGTAAAAAGTGATTTTTTTTAGGTCTTCATGATTTGAAGAAATAGTTTGTTCGAGTTAAATAAATTTAAGGGATTTCATGCTGTAGAAACAATTCCTAGCTCCAAAATTATGACTATACCCTTTATTTTTTATACTGGGAACACTTTTGAAGTCTGAATCTATAATATTGGTCTCCAATTGCATTAAATGCGAAGAAACATGGGCAAATTCCAGAAGCCCTTTTTCTGTAAAGTTGTTTTCTTCTATATGTTACTTATACAAGACAGGGCGAGAGCAATCCATATATGGTACACGCACAATTTATCACACACAATTTATAAATTGAATTGTGGTAGTTTATTGACATAAGACATATACAGGAATCTTTTCTTGGTTCTATTCTTTATTGTTATAAGATTTTTATCATATCAGAATTGAAGGTTGTCACTCGTTTGTTGCTTGGTTGTAATAAAGTGTGTCACTGGTTTCTTTTTATCTGGGTCTTGATGTGTTAATTTGAAGCAGCTTACAAATCTATTTTCATTTGAAGGTGGGGGCACTTGCTGCATATTACCAAGTACCACTGCGACATATCCTACTGGTATGCATCAAACAATAATTGCCTTGTGAAAAATAAAACTTATCATCAAGTATCTCTTATCTCATCAGTTTTATTTGGTGATTGTAGATTTATGATGAAATGAGCTTACCAAATGGTGTCATGAGGCTTCAACCTAAGGGCGGTCACGGGCATCATAATGGGTAATGCCTTACACACCCGTGTTTTTCATATTATAAGTTTTATTAGTTTGGAGCATGATATTAAATAGTTCCTGTCTTATTCGATTTGAACGTGATATACTTAGGCTGGTTATTTGAGCTGGCAATAGGCAAGCTTTTGCTGTTCTGCATCTTGTAAGTTAAAACAAATGCATGAAATGGGGGAAGTTCCATTTAGTAATAATTTTGAGATGATGAAGCGGGGCTTTGGGGGTGTGATGATGATGATGGTGTCCTGCTGGTGTGTCTCTACAATTTTTCTTGCTTGCTTTGCTTTTTTTTTGAGGAAAAAAGCAAGAACTACTAGAGGTGGGTAGAGGAAAAACAGCCAAACAAGGGAGAGAAAAGGGAGACCTAGGAAAAAGGGAAGTAGGCAAAAGTTTGTTTGAACATGATGGAATTGTGTTTAATAGATGGATGGTACATGAACATTTTCATGTACATTTGTTTTGTGATATTGCTGACTTGGCTACTCATCTAATAAACTTTTTATTTTGCTTACTTTGGTGCCTTATAACATGTTCCTAACTCTTCTTTGTCACATTTTATGAGGACTCCACTTTCTAGGTAAACAGCCCTCAACCCCTTGATGCCTGCACAACTATCATCATTGCATCTTTTGACTTGATTCACTTCTGTTTGTGGGTACTCATGTCTCTTTCAATCGTGGCAAACAAAAAAAAATGCTTTACTCATAAACATGTTCATTTTTTAGTTTGTTGTTTCTCATGCCTTGTAAAATCTGTTGATTTATAATGGTTAGGGTCATTAAAGTCTTTCTTTCTGAACTTTTTAAGAATTATTCTTTCTTTTTAAAGCATGGTTATAAGGATTTCAGGGTAGTTCACTTGGTGATTGTTTTTGGATAGGGGCAGAAAAATTATTCCTTGCATGAGTCAACCCTTACTAGGCTAGACTCATTACGTTCCTGTTTGGTTACTTCTTCATATCCAACACTTCTCTTCTCAATCTTCTTGTTGTTGACATCGCCTTGATGAGTTCTTAGGGTAGTTCCCTTGGTGATTGTTTTTGGATAGGGGCAGAAAAATTATTCCTTGCATGAGTTAACCCTTACTAGGCTAGGTAAGTTGCATTCCCTTGTGGTTTCCTTCTTTACATCGAACACTTCTCTTCTAAATCTTCTTGTTGTTTACATTGCCTTGATGACTACTTCTCACTATTCATAAAAAAGAAGAAGTTACAAATCCCTGTCAGTGTTACCTTATTCTTCCTCTCTCACACCTTCTCCAGAACCAAAAGGACTTCTTTCATGGATGTTAGGTTTGAATGTATTGCAAATTATCTTTTGGTCGATAACACCATTTAAAAATTGGTGGCTAAATATTCATAGGTAGAGCCTCTTGCCTCTGTCAGATTCTTTTTAAACCATTGAATGCAATATTTATTACGTTTTCACGACCATTCATCCTTTAAAATTTCATCTCGTATGCCTCAAGTGGAAACACACAAAATACTGATTTCAATGGATATGTAATTGAAAGCTCAAAACTTCTTAGCCCCCTAATTCGATTTAGCCCCTTTTCCTTTCAAAGATAGAGTAATTAACTTATATTTCACCAAAAGATGATTGTACGCTATCTTGATACTCATATCTTTTAATTATTTAATTTGCACCTCTCCTTAAAGTTAAAAAGTTGGTGTAACTGGGCATAAGGAGCTACAATACTATGTACACATCCCTGAGTAAGCCTACTCTTGATAGAGCCATATAAACATTCTGGGAATTGATATTTATTCCTTGTTCTTGTTTTGGTTACCATGAATTTTATTCGTAAGAAAAGTCTTTTATTTAGAACAACTATTTATGAGGTTCGTTAACTTGCATTCTCGGAAAGGTCATCTGATGGATATCAGGTTTTCATTTCTTTAGATGTTCTATTTGTTAAAACTGTTGCTTTTAGATATGCTTATTCAGTTATTTGATAAACAACAACTGGTCACTTCAGGGTAAAGAGCGCCGTGGAGCATCTAGATGGTTGCCGTAACTTTCCTCGCCTTTGCATAGGTTTGTCAAGTCCTTCACCATCTTGTTACTATTCATGTTAGCGGAAGTCAGATGAGTTTCTGTGCTGAAGATTATAAAGCTATTTAATGCTTTTAGGGATTGGAAATCCACCTGGGAAAATGGATATGAGAGCTTTCCTGCTACAGAAATTTAGTGCAAAGGAACGTGAACAGGTACTGATTTCATCAAATGCTTCATATTGTTTCCATCCACTTTGGACGAAAATTTGACCATCTTAATGTGCAAACTTCTTAATGAATATGCAGACTAAGTAATCCTGTAATGTGCTTGTAATGTCAGTGCGGCTCCGACCTAACTGGTAAACCTATATGTGATGGACTGTTGAGTTGATGTGTTAGGGACTCTATTTATCACTGTGATTGGTTAAACTGTTCACTGAATCAGTTTATATAGTTGTAAGAAACGCAATAATATTTAACCACAACCTGTTTATTGAATGATTAACCTTGTTTCATAGTGACAAATATGGGTTCTATTGTATTAGTAAGAGGACCGATCAATTTCAGAGATGGCGAAGTTAAACAAGAACCATATTATGAAATACCGCAACTTAATTGTTGTATCATTTTCAGTGAGTAAACTAACTGACCAATGTTCTTCAAAAGTTCCTACAGGTTTTTAATCCTTTAGGTGATTGTTCTCAATGTTGAGAAGGAATGAGGGTTCTCTAAAGTCCGTCAACATTGAATACCACTTTAAATGGCTCATTTGTTTCTGAAACTATGATCTAAAAATCTACATGCATAGTTTGAAGAATATCTCTTATGAAAAAAGTTGTTCCTTTCTTCTCAAATTCAATATTTTAGTGACAAGTTCCATCTTGAAAAGTTTGTAATTTTTTCCTTTTTGACTTTTTATACTTTTCCTTAGACTGTTATAAAAGATATTTTTTCTTCTTTGGCTGAATTACCTCCTTTTAAGAAAACAAATAACTCAATGCTCTTGAAAAGCTCTGCATATTTAATGAGCTACAAGTTATCTGAATGTTTTTGCATGTGAGAGTATTATATTCTTTAAATTTCATACTCAAACATTATTGCTATCTTGCCATTCAACAGTAGTCAGAAGCATATCTTTGTGTCTGCAAGGCTGCATTATGTGATTGCTTTGCCTCCACTTCTTCATTTTCTTTTGCTTGTAAATCCTACTTGTTTGCTCAATGTTGCCGGCTGCTATCATTATTTTTGGTTGGTTGCAGCTGAAATGAATTGTTTCAAACAATTCCTCTGCTTTTCAATTAATACAAGAAAAAGCTTAGCTTAATGTAAATGCTAAAATGTTTCACTGATTTAATCTTATCTAAAAATGTTTAGACCAGCATCATCCTCTTACCTGATGATTCTTAAACTTTAAGTACTCATATCCTTCCCTTAGAAAAATAATAATATCTAGCTGTTACACTAAATATCATTTATCAGCTGTCATTGGCCATACCTTATCAAGTTGATCTTTATGTCTTCATTCAATCGCATCAATTTTTGACAAGATTTTCACCCCAAACATCTTCTCAAGTTCACCTGGGCATGGGTTTGGTGTCAATCGTTGCTAAAATGGCGTTAGAATTGCTTCTCCTTCTCACTCTTGCTATCTTTCAAAAAGACAAGGGCCAAAACATAGACAAAGTTAACACTGTTTAGGATTAAATAGTTGCTTCCGGCAAAAAACCTTTCAACTGAAATTCAAGTTGAAACAACTGAAAGAGCGTTGAAATGGATTCTTATAGCATAATTTGTGGGGATTGATTTTATTTGATTTTTAAAGGACAGACAATCCAACCAAAATGTAAATGAAAATTTCTCCTGGAACTTTAAGCCAAAGTTAACGCTCTGCTTAGGTTTAAATAGTTTTTCAGGCAAAACACCTTTTCAGCTAAAATCCAAGTTGAAACAACTGGGACAGGGTTGAAACAGATTCTTATGGCATAATTTGTGTGGGATTGTTTTTATCTGTTTTCTAGAGGACAGACATTCCAATGAAAATGTAAATGAAAATTTCTACTGGAACACTGAGCCCCATGGCTGTTAGATTGTTTCTCCGAGTATGTAAAACGTAATCTGTTTGTAAAAGTGTAGTGATTTGTTATATCATAAAGACCTCTGCAGATATGCAATATTTCTATTGGAGGATGCCATATATTCAATAGATACACAGACGTCTAATTTTGTTTGCTTATAGGTGGATGCTGCTCTGGATCAAGGGGTGGAGGCTGTGAGGACTCTTGTAATCAAGGGTTTCAGTAGTAGCATTGATCGATTTAATTTGGTGCAGAAGTACAAGCACCACAAAGTTTGAGATTGCCAGCAGATACTTTTTTGGGGAAGAAACTTGTGCAAAGTCTGTATGAGCTGATGCATACACTGATCCACCAGTCCACAAATTTTGAAGGGTTTGACATTATCAACTTTAATTTGTATCACCATTGTAACGCATGCGTGCATGCAAGAGAGAGAGAGAGAGAGAGAGAGAGAGAGAGAGAGAGAGAGAGAGAGAGTATAATACTGTCTTGTAGGGCAAGGTAATCTTGAGAAACAGCAAGCTGAAAAGATGCTTTGCTATGGTTTTAGGATAGACTATCTAACCGAATGAACCATTTCTTTCATCCATTCAACCATTCTTGAGGTTATGCTCAAACAGACTGGAACGTCACGAAGCCAGTTGAGTTGTCCTCAAGATCTCAGCCAATGCCGAAAAGAAATAGGTGACTATCTTGTTATTGCAATAATGTTGATGGGGGATGAAAAACATCAATATCTGAAACCGAGTTTCTCAGGCCAAAAAAAAAGAGAAAAATATGGCACTTGCCATGCATGTATTGCTCCTTTTTCGTGGAATGCATTTTTATAAACCGTGCTGTGTATCAACGGGCATTTTCGTGAATCTTGACGTGTGATCAATCATACGATCTGGACTTTGACATATGCATTTTTTATGAACCTTGCTGTGTAATCAAGGGACCTTTTTATGAATCTTGATGTGTGATCGATCAAACGAGCTGGACTTTGACATATGCATTTTTATGAATATTGATGCGTGATCAAGGGACATTCTAATGAATCTTGATGCGCGATCAATGCTGGTGCTAAAATAGACCATCAAGTTATAATCCTCAGTAAGTCGCAACTTGCAACCTGGATTGCTTCAGCGTATTTCGTGCCTACGCATCAAGCCAACATCCAATCCGGCTGGTAGAAACTAGAGAGGAAATCTCTTTGTTCGGAGATGCTTACCATGCAATGATTCCCTTATGAAAATGGAAAACATTATCAGGAATATACTCTCTAGAGGAATAAGGATATGAGGCATACCAGGTGTATGGAATATGTATCATATCGGGGACCATGATGCCAGATAATCTTACTGTTTCTTTTTTCGAAAGTAGATAGTATTACTGTTTGATCATGCATTAGAGACATGCATTCATGTGACGGAACTGCATTATGAACTACCCGTCAAGAGGACACAAATCAAGAAGCATAACATCTTCTCTTACCCTCGAGGAACTGCTATATGAAACATAAGCAATTGATGCAGTCATTCAAATGTCTGTTTTTCAATCTAATTTTTAATTTGGTTGAAGGTGCTATAGTTTCTCTGGGAAGATGATGAAGATTAACCTAAGGGGGTCAACATTTTCAAAAGAGGTAGTTGCTGCCTCTTGTTAAGTAATTTATCGGTTACGTATTATTTTTGATCGCACAGAAAGCTGAGACACCATAGGAACTTCAAGAATAAGCCAATTTGAAGACTATTGTGAGCAAATGATATTGGGGGTTTCAATAAAATCTCATTGTTCGAGCATGGCATTCTAGTTTTTCTTCTCCCTATAATTGGTTCATCAAGCCTATAATCTTATCCTTTATTTCTTTTCCTCTGTGTAATATGTAATCCTCTCTATCATCCAATTGATGTATCAGATATCGCACATGTGTCTATGAAAGCTTTCTCAAAATCTAAACCAACTTCTGTTTCCTTTGACTTCAGATAAGACACTCATTAAAATTAGAACCCTCCTTCTTGGTCACATATATGAACATCTTTCATATAAGCTCTCATTCTCGATTTCGTATATAAAAATCTAGTATCTCTAATTATCCGAAACCTTGAAAAAAAACTATAAATCTGAAAAATCTCTAAAATTGGTATACTTCGCTCGATTCTGTACTTAGTTGCCAGAAGCAGGAGTGAATGTAGGAGTGAATTTGGGTGAGTATGCAGAAGCGGACCTCTCAGAAAAAAAAAAAAGGAATAATAAATCATTTAGGAAGTGGGTGCAAGGATGAATTTACAAAGCAGGCATGCCACCCTAATTATATGATTACTAAGGGTTTCAATCAAAGATTGAAGTACTGCATGTCAGCAGCGAGCCAAGCTGGCAGTGGCAATATACACCTGTTTCTGTGCCGACCAGCACCTAAATCCACAGTTCTTATTACATAAAAAAAGATATCAAACAGTTCATTAGGTCTAGAAGAGGCTTGCCATTACTAGGATGAAGTTATTTGAAACTCGCATTCTACTAGCAAGTTCCTTTAATGTATTCACTTAAGAGTCAATGGTTGCTTTTCAGGTAGAGTTCAGCATTTGATCAAATCCTGTCTCTTTAAATTTCTATTTTTCCCACATATCAGTTATATAAAGGTAACAGTATGTCTCTCAGTTCCACCACCTTAATCGCTGAAATCTTGTTAACTCTTTCTTTTTCTACTTAATTCTGATGTAAACATCCATATCTACTATCTTTTTCTTGATAGAAGCAAGTTTTCTTAGGCTATAATCTACTGTCCCCCTACTATATACACTCTTACTTCCAACTTTCTCCTTGAATTATCTTTGTAAAGTTGATAGATTATAAGCCCCTGCAAAGCATGAATGCTAGCATCACATCACTATCTCCAGAACTGATGCTTCATTTATCTATCCCTATCCTCATATTTGTCCCCAGCCATTTGAGTCCTCCGCTGGAATTATCTTTTCCCCTTCTGCAAGGTTCAATTTCTCTATTTCATTCATCTTATCAAACAATCTGCCTGCTAATTCTTCCCTACTATTAATTTCTTTGTGGTAGATAGGCCATAGTTATGTTTTTCTCAGCTCAATTACTGCCTTATTTTCAACTGCCCAATTGTTCATTCTACATGTGTATAGTTTCGTTGGTAGATCCACCAATATACTGTCCCTTAATCTAGTTTAGTCCCACATAAATAAGCTTATAGCTTTCGCTGGATGCAACAGATTTTGCTATCTTCAGTTCTTCACCCTGCCTCTTGTATGCAGCCAGGTGACTTTTCTGTTTAACATGGTGTCCACAAGCCATTGTTCTTTCATGCTGTGGAACTAAAATTTTAGTGGAGCAGCAAACTGGAGTCACTTGGCCTTAGAAATTTTGCATAAGAAAAAAAATAAGAAAAAGAGAGATTATTGTAATATCGTCATTATGAATATTCTGGGAGCTGTATAGTAGAACCTTACAATCCATGCAAGCCTCCGGTTGTCTGGACTGTCCAAATCATAGGCCTGTACTTCTGTTGTTTCTGGAAAACTGCTAGTTTTTTTCAAAGCATATGAAACTTGAAGACAAAAAAATCTTCATTAAATACAAACACACATACATAAACACATGCATGCATATACATATATACATACATCCATACATATATACATGCATAAATACATCGATTCATGCATGCATGCATACATACATCCATATATCCAAGCATATTTACATACTGCACGCATGCATACATACATTTCCATCCATACATGAAAGCATGCATTGTATTGTGTTGTGAATATGACGACACAAGTATATATCATCTTAAGATAATGAGGAGAAAAGCAGGTTTTTTCCTAATAAACTACAAGGTATTTGTGCAATTTGGTATAAGAGTTGTAGCCCGCAACCATCGGAAAGACCAGTGTATATGAACTTCAATCATTCTCTGTTGGTAATGATGCCTCTGAGTATGCTAAAAAAAATCTACTGATATACAAATAGATCAGACCATTCACCATGCAGAATCTATCTATCAGTACTACTTCCTACTTTCCATGAACAATATGTTGATCAGAGAGAAAGTTTTAGCTTTTGGCTGGGCCAGGTTGTACTCAGGTTGTTTGTACATCTGAAGACAAGCCTTGCTGCATGGCCCAGCCTTGGCTTGAGGTGATTGGTGAGATTCCTGGTGGGTTGGGCCAGTCATGACTTCCCAAGTTCCCTGTGCGACTGATGACCAGTTTAGGAACTGGTTTGGGTCGCATAGCTTTTTCCTTAGAAGATAGGATATACTATCTTATCATCAATGCAGTAGTACTTGATCATGTTCTCGCTTTTGTTTACTACCTAATTTAGAGTCACTACTTTCCAACTTCCAGAGTTGCAAAAGGAGTCCTTGATGTGCATGACAGCCGAGACCACAGAATTCTTCAGGCAAGGACAAGTTGATTTGGCCTTTGATTGGAGCTGATTACAAGTCCTGCCTGTGGCTGTTTCCTCGGCAAGAAAAGTAGTCGGTATCTTCTGATTCACTGCACTGAGGGGGGGGGGGGGGTGGAGAGGGAGAGTGGCACAGGTGCCTTGGTCCTCACTCCATAAAATGCTCAGCCACTAAGCGAGGAGGAATTATTTCGGCTGAGAACTCCAGAGAGAAGATTCCTTCCCTCCAACATAAGCGACTTGAAGTCGAGAAGAGAGCACGGTTAAACCAAATTTTAGTGACGGCAAACCTAACGAGCTTTCTTAGACACTAACATGCAAATTAGTGAAATCCATGCATCTAAGCATTAGATTTGATGCCAAGTTCAGGACCTAAAATTACATATTGACTGATACTCTAGAATTCACATTTTGAAAAATTATGTTAGGTTCTTATCTTAGTAGCTGTCGGCGACCTTTTCTACTTCTACTTCACATAGCTTTTCGTCTCTTGATGGCCGAAAGTTCTGAAAAGCTGTTCGCCTTTTGAATCGGTAGTAGAGTAGGTTTGATCCATCTAACCATGATTGTACTTGAATTTGTTGATGGTATTGTTTGTACGAACTTATCAAAAACTATGACAGCCGCTAATGTCCAAAGAGACGGCCTCTCTAACTAAACATGAACCTTGTCGTTGAGTTTACGACCTGGAATTGCATATTGGGCGATACCCATCCTTCTGATCTGCTCATCATTTGCTTTGTTGATGGTTCTTGTTTATATGAACGTAACTGAAACTACAGCAGTTATTTTAGATGTGTTAACAGATGGAAGCTGGTTTCCATCTTCAGTTTCATTAATCATTTTTTCTTAAATAATTGATTCAATTTTTGTTTTCTTGTAGTTTTGGTGAATTTGCTGTTTGTATTGTTTATTATTCCATATAGCTACTTATTTTCTGGACTTCTAAAGGCTGCTGAATGCACATGTAGGGCTATCCAACTAATAATTGGGAATATAACACTGAAAGGAATCGCTGAAAGCCTCCAGTGCATGATTCGTATGACTAGTTAATTAAGTAAACTTTTGACACTCGAATCATAGTGGAGGTTGCTCAACATGAAAGCCTTTAGTGCATGATTTGTATGGCTAGTTAATTACATAAACATTTTGACCCTTGAACCATAGTGGAGGTTGCTCAACATTCTATCTTCCGTCTCCCTGACTCACAGATGTGGCAACAAATAAAATACCTGGGTCACACTTCCCCAGTAGGGAACCTTTTCTCTAGAAAAAAAAATCAATAACAAATAATTTTATGGGTCATAAGCTCTGATACCAGGTTTGGAGCCTCACTGGATACCAGAGAGAGGGTGGGATCAAATTAATCCAAGTTTCTTGTATTACAACGAGATTCTACCAACCCAGCCATTTGTTCCTAATGAGCTCTGACACCAGTTAATAGATTTGCCTCATCAGTGTAAAGCAAAAACGTATCAAACAATTGTATATCTCTGGCTGAAGAACAAAGAGAATGATAGTAAAACCTCTGAACAAGGAGAAACAATGCTCATAAAGACGTATTCCATTGTAGCTGATCAATACCATCAACTGCAACCACGGTACACCCCTAGAATTACTGCCCCCAATTATGAGTTAATTACTGCTTCAATTTGAATATTCTTCTTAAACAAATCTCAGTAACGCTACCAAGACAGACAAGGTTATTGCATGCTTGTATCTCCCTATCCGAAGTCAAGCATTGCACACGTTACGCAAACATCTTTTTGATTGGCTATCCATTAGCACCAGGCCTTGTTCCATTTTGTGAACATCAAAACGTCTCCTTTTGCTTATGACTTTTGTACAACATTTGCGTCACTGCTCTTGCAAAAATTAGATGTCGTGTAAATGAACTTGTCAAAGCCAAAATAACCCATTGCTGAGAATTCAACATGGTAGACAAGCTAATATGTTAAAAAGAACAAGCAAGGGTAAGTTCAATACTTGCTCTCTGGGCGATACTATCTGAACTCTTCCGACATGTTCAAACCTACAGTCTCTTGCAAACCAGTGAGAGTTACAAACCATGAAGGACGACTCCATCAAACCATTTGTTCGATGCATATGGCATCCTAAACCCTTTCAATATGGGAGATGAACATATGACACTATAAAACAATTTGTAATGAGTCAATACATTGTGAGGATCTGCAATCTAAGAGCTCGCTTGGATCAGTGTAAGCGGGCTGAGCCAGAGCTCGCTTTGCTGAAGTGGCACCGGCTCTCCTAGGCTAAAGTCACCTCAAACTATTTTTCCTTTTATGAGCCATTCTAGGAGTCTACTTTGGCTTAATTTTTGGCCAGCTAAATATCCAAGGTGGGCTTCTTGTGCCACAACCTAGGACCTCACCTAAAAAAGTTTGCCGGAAGGTATTATTTGGGTTTCTTGGCTCTGTACAAATATCTAAGATCTATCCAATACATAACTGATGTGGGATTGGACACATACCACACGGATCCTTACATACTCTCCCTGTTTAAGCTCTGAAATCCTTACCAGGCTAAGGGTCCAAATCTATTCAAATCTAATCACAAACATCGGCCCATAGTTAGTTCTTATGAACTCGTGTTGCAGTGTCCCTTACTCCATATAGGCCATAGGCTGGGTCCATTCTAATACTATTTGTCACAATTCAGTACCCCACTCAAAAAGGCTAACAAGAAGATATTATTTGAATTTTTTAGTCCTATACAAGTATCCAAGATTTACCTATTGCACAGCCGATGTAGTACTAAACATATGCCCACACGAATTCTCATTTTTTGAACCTAACCGAGCTCAGATGTCGGACAACCAAATAGAACTTACGGATAGTCTAGAAAGAAATTTCATCCATCATAGCGATCAAGTATTGTTATGTAGGATCTTTTCCATTTTTTCCCTTGTTCATTAGGAGTGATAATTTCCAAAGGATGTCAGTTGATGAATCGTTAAAAACAAGTAATTCCAACATAAACCCACCCAGGATGACTTGAAACAAAACTTTTTAGCCCTAACCACAACCCAAAAGTAGAGTGACGTTCAATCCAAACTCAAAAAAGTCAAAAAGACTTGGTGCTTGATGTTACTTATAACAACCAAGGCTACCGCTTTGTTGCATTCATCAGAAGATACGACCTCTGTCGAAGCCTTTGTTTTGACCTTGGTTTCATGAACCCATAGTATACCTACATCGATCTAATCCACCTCATTGCAACTAGTTGTTAATTACTTTAATCACAAATGGGTTCTAAAGTTCAAAAATTAGTTTACCCGAATTAAGGCTCCTGCCAATACACTCACGTCACCTAATGAACTTGCTAACCCTCTTTCCAAAGGCACTCAATCCCCAAGCATTTAGTAGCTTTTTAGGAATCCCCTAACGTCCATTTGAATCCATCTGTCAACACCTGTCGTAGGAGCCCTTTGCCATGCCATGAGCATTTGTAGAGGCCTATGTCTCTCCATCTTAGCCCTAACCCTAATGCTTTTGTCTTCAGTGCATGCAAACTCATTTCACAGGCTAGCTGGCGACGAAGTTTTAAATTCACGTAGTAGAAGTAATAATATTATGCTTGCAAAACCCTAAAACATTCTAGACCATGGTATAGGTTTAGCTAGATCCGGTGTCATGGCTCAATTAAGTATGCCGATAGAATCACTCGCACATGACTTTAAGTGAAATCCACCCAATCGACGGTCGCTCCTTAATGGAGTAGGTAATGCCACTTGGAATAAAAGTTGAATATTTTGAACATCTTGCACACATTGCTTGGATCGTTAATATTCTTTCAACTTATTCTAAAAGGAAATATCAACTCAATTATTAACGCACATTGAGTATTCTAATCTTTATGGGGTCTTCCAAAGCAATTTGTCACAAAAGAAAGAGGGAGGGCTGCCAGGTTAAGTGTGATGATAGATATTCTTTTGAGAGGAAATGGGGTGACATCACCTCGTATGAGGAATAATATTATTAACGTCTCGTCGAGCAAAATATTTTCCTTCCGGAGCACAACTTGGTGGTCCTCCCTTGCGATTCGGGCTATCTTAAATGCTGCCAACTAAATCCCCTTCACAAACAACAAGACATGGCATTATCGAGGCATCTAGGTTAAATTTTTTGTATTGAAAGGTGGAGACCACTGCAACAGGAAAAGCCGCTGACCCATTGGACACGGATGTCCTTTGTTGGATGGTCACAAAGCTAAAGAGATAGATGGGATGTGGATCTGAAACTATAATACTGTACGAGTAAAATATTTAATAAATATAAGGAAGGAGCTTGGTGGGATTCTCTGATATGCAACTAGGAAAGAAACATCTTCCAATTGGGCTCAACTCAAAAATAGCAAGATTTTTTTTTTAATTTTTGTGTTAAAATAATAATGGTGATGTAGAAGAAGAAAGGAAAAGCTAAAATATTCTTTGTTGGATAGTCACAAGCTAAAGAGATGGATGGGATGTTGATTTTAAACTATGATGTTGTATGAGTAAAATATTTAAGAAACGTAAGGAAAGAGCTTGGTGGGATTCTCTGACATGCAATTTGGAAAGAAACATTTTCGAATTGGGCCCAAACTTGAAGATAGCAAAGTTTTTTTTTTTTTTTTAATTGATGGTGATGATAAAAAAGAAAAAAAAAAAAGAGAGGCCACCCGGGACGATAGAAGAGAATTTCTCTGGCTTTTTCTTCACCCTTTTAACACTTTGCGGATCTCCGAGCTTCGGTGCAAGGCATGCACGAACTCAACGATCCAACTCTATTCAAGCTCCCAAATAGTTCAATACATTAAGGGGAAAGACCATGTGCTTTGCATCTTAGCAAAAATCTATAAAATCCTTAGACGCACTGCACCCTAACCCTCCCTACTTTTAGATATATTTCATATATTTGCACAAAGCTGGTCGGGTAGTGACGGGACCCACAAAGGTTCATTTTATAAGGAAACTTGCAAGATGAGAGGAAAGGACGAGAAAACGACCTTGAATTTAAAGTAGCTGAAATTCATTTTTAAATGCAGCAATTTGTTTCCTACCTCCCCAGGGTATTTTAAAATGTAGTGATTGGTTCACAGTGCCGAGCATAAGGGAATCTAATAGCTAGAGTGGTAGATGAGTTGCATGACTGATGTCTTCAAAAGGGTCAGTTCAACCACTTTCCATGAGGGGGGAGCACCAAGAAAAGACCAGAGCAGGAGACACTTAGATCAACCTACAACTCCCTAACTGAAGTAAGAGAAAGACTTCTGATGTCACACGGACCCCTAAGCTCGAAAGCCTCCATGATCATGTGGCTAGCGACAACCATATCCCTAATTATCATGATGATCATCTTGAACATAGCCTTCCTTAGGTGAATGATTGATTGGTTACATTGTTCGCATCATCATTTCATTTGCTAAACGCATCTAACACCATCAATTACACTAAAAACCTCCCACTAGATTTTTATGGCAAGCTATATTTTAAAGGTTCGATAGTTAGCATGCATGGTGGTTGCGCAGCATTCGTCGGTTCTTTTGAGCTTGTGGTCTTCTCTGTGATTTTCTATAAATTTTATCACCAAATCTAGCAGCGCTGTGGAGAAGCTGAATTGGATCTGGAACATAAAAATGAATCGTATAGAATCTCTTTATTCTTATGGAAAGTTGCTTGATTGCCTATTGCACAAGAGTAGGGATGTTGCTTTTGCTATGGGAGATCATGATGGAGGGAGGAGACTCTTTAACGGTAACTTTCCTATGGCCGAGCTCATGGTTGCGTAGGAAGGATTTGTATAAGCTATATGTTATCTTCATGCTACAAGAGTAGGCATTGAGGGTGATTTCCTAAAGGTGATTCAGATGTTCATACCTTGCTTCTTGACATTTGGCACATATCCTGCTTGTAGCTGTTTCACTTCAAGGAATCTCGCATTTATAGAGAGGGTAATGGGCCAGCTAATTGCACTACTGATTTTATATACTTGCCTTTGGACTTCCATTGGTGATTATCCTATGGAGCTCAAAGATAAACTATTAAAACTGCTAGGTGAATTTACACCGTTTATAGCGGAGTTGTAACTCCACCAGAATCGCAAATAGAAACAAAAACTCAAATAATTAGCCTCCTTCCCTTTCTATTAAAAATATTAAAAGTTCATAACACATGATATATATAGAAATATCAGCCGAGCCAACATAAAATAAATTAGCCTATCTCGATGTCAACAATCCACAAAGACGACTCCTCTATAGAACCTTGCCCAAGCTGGCTGACTCAGAAGCACAACTTTTAAGTTATTAAGTAATGGAGGGGAGACGGCCGGAAGCATGGAATATTTGGAGTGAAAGAGAGATGGGGGGACAACGTGGGCCTGGTTTGGAAGTTGGGGGAAGACTTTGAAGGAAGGGAGGATTGGAAGGAAATTTAGGAGTGACACATACACATAGCTTTTTATGGTGGTGGAGATTACGACAGAGATGTGATTTTTTTTTTTTTAATAGTTAGTAAGATTCGAAGAGATTTTGTGTTGATTGGTGAAGCAAAGTCTACGAAAAAGGAGATTAAATGTGCAAACACTAGGTCAAATGTCAATTGTGGCGACTTCACCCTTCTAGCAATATATCTCGGTGTGAGGTGCGCTGAGTAATTATTCTTCTTTTAAATTTTGTTAAAATTTAATTTTGATGTTTGAAATCCATTCAAGAATTTAATGGAAAGATTTTTTTTAATACTAATTCAATAAGAAAAGTTTAACTGTTGTATTATAAAAAGTTAGGTGTGACTCACCCTCAAGAAGTTTCACGGGAAAAGAAATAAAGGAAAAGTCTTACATGCATGTTAAAGATCTTTTGTGTGTGTATATATATATATATATATAAGCTCTCTTGTACTTCATGTACACCAAATGGGAGCTCATAGGGACAGCACTATGAATAACACTGGCCGCATTTGGCAACTTCCTATGTTTCTTGGTAGATGTCACAAAGAGCTAAAAGCCCAAAACGCTGAACAATTTTGACCATTACATCAAATCATCAAAACCTACTCGACTAATAACTAAACGAACTCCAGGACTTGCAAAACTCGTATGGCTCTCCATATAGGATGGACTTCCAAAATGCTACTGCATAGTAGACGTTTGCATGAATCGAAGTCAATATAACTGTTTTGAGACATGCAAATCAATCACTTTAGCTTTAGTAAGAGACTTTTGGTGATGTCTTTATGCTACCAAACATGCTTCAAGGTGTTACACGCCTCCATCAAATTAATGTTCAACCCTATACATTTTTGCATCCAAAACATGCAATGGTGGTAGGACCAACAACCATATTTGATTTTTTAATTCATTGATTGAACTCTTCTACCATAACTATTATATCTTTCTTGAGAAAACTGCCATCAGTTTATATTGTTTAGGACCATTTAAAGAGATTGGATATGAAATTAGATCATATATGTTCCATGTATGGGCAATTTATTGACGCGTTCTAGAATCATCCAGCATGATGGTAGACCAGGAATTTTGATGTCAAGTTATGACTCAGAACAGATGTGGTAGGAATTAGAGTTCAAAAAAAATAGCTGCTTGGTCTATTGCTAAGAATATGAAAGCGTTGATCCTAAAATTTCACCAACATGAAAATTCTTGGAAGGTTAGTCTTACATTATATCAGCAGTTCCATTACCTCAATGCTGCTGCACACAAACTCAGCCCTTCTAAAAAGAACTAAAATGTCTCCAATATGTCTGCTCTCAACATTTTCTTTAACGCATCTCTATTTTGTTCTTTCTTACTTTTTGAGCGATACCCAAGATGTGAAGCTTGAACCTCCTCCAGGTGCAGCGCTTAGGAAAGAGGTGCCAAATCAATTGAACTAATTATAGATGTTACTGATTTTTAACATCTCTAATTAAAGCGACCCAGTATCATGTACTTAAAATATTTTAATAGTTGTCCATGCATCACAGTATTTTAATCTTTTGATAAAGAGCTAGCTTGTGGGCAATTTCACTCAACTCGACTTATCCCGAAATAGCAGAGATGCTACGAGAGATACCAAATCAAGTTAGCAAACGGACAGCCTTATTTCCACCCCAGCCCCAGGAGTATAGAAAATAGTAATATAAGAATTTTCTTGGAGGAGGTTTCTGCAATCAGCAAAGACATTCTAGAACAATTCAATAATAGATACTTAATTATCTTATTGCATCATGTTCAAGAATCTCAGAGCTCGGATGAAGTGAAATCAAGAACTCGATGCTCTAATAAAATACCATTATTTCATCTTTTTTCGACAAAGTGGAATGGAACTATGAGCGATCATATAGCAGCTAATGGCTGCTACATGATTTCCTTGATGATCTGGAGCCACCAAACCAGCAGCATTTTGAATAACCAAGGTTGCAACATCAACGTTTAGTTTAATGAAACAAAATTAAGAGAGGGCCAAAACATTAATGGATGATGTAACTACTATTCGATCTTCTTGTTCTTTGGTTGAAGCAGAGGAGGAGACGCGCTCATTACGATGAATAGAAGCATTATCAATAACTTGGTTAGGGGTAATAAATAAATCCTCAGCCACATTTTCTTTGCAAGCTTTCTTGATAAACCACACGACAAATCCAACCATAAGAAGACAGATTTTGCTGAAAACTTTTTGAGAACAAATTTATCCCATAATGAAATATACATACATAAGTACTATGCACACACAAATTATTAGTGGCAAGACAAAGCTTGTTGATTACTATCTATGGTCATGTTCTTGCAGTAGCAGTTTGCTGAAGCATCTCTATATGATTCTTCCGCATGTTGTACATTTACCCCGCAAGCCAAATGCTGCAAGCAAAGTTGAGGAAACCGAGGCCACGAAGAGTGGGCCTCATTGGAAGTGTAGCACCCACAGGCAGATAGATCTGCCACAGGATCGTTGAGGTTTCTGTGTCGGTTTCTACATTAGGAGTCTTCAGTGTTTCAGTTTAGTTTCCATAGAATGTTTAATCCCTGGATACAAATTAAATGGGGAACACACCGCCCCCATGGTTGCACCACCACTTAAGCGACACGAACTAATAGAGCTCAAGCGAAGTGGCACCCACTCACTCACAAATGGGCCATTATCCGAAGCTATTATTATGGCAAGCACCCATAATTCTATACCATGATCCGCCTATCGAATACAACACCTTTTTAAATAATTACTACTATATAGCTACAGCCAGTCTCTTCCCCACCACCAGTAGTAGTCCATAAACAAACCTATAATCAATAAAGTATCCCCTCAACAGGAGGCCGAGACAAGCGCAATCTAGGCCTCCCGACTGTCTCTGAGTTTTGCTCCCTATTTCTTTTCCCTTTCCCTCCTCCTTGGGATGTCCGCAACCAACTACTATCGCTCTCAAATATTATATAGTTTGTTCGTGAATTATTATACTGACTAGTATTCAAATCATTCATCTCATCCATTTCTATTTTCTCAGTGTGGAGCTGTGACTGTTTTCTTCTCCCAACATTATAATATTACCTTAAACCAAGCCCATATATAGATATATATATAGATACAGAGATGAACCCACACATGCAGTGCAATTTCCCTTCTCTTTCTCCGCTCCGCCTCCTTATACCTTCTCGTACTCTCGCCTCCCATAACTCTCTACTCCAACCTTCTTCTATATAGGAGATAGATGGAAGCAAGGAGTTCTAAGGAGATCATGTCAGGCATCCAGTGCCAGTCCAAGAACAGCACCAGTCCCCGCCTCAAGCTCTTCGGCTTCCACGTGTCCGAGGACGAGGAGTCCGTCGACCTCCCCGGCCCGCCGGAGGCTGGCCTGGGCTCAGACTCGTCGTCCTCCACCACCACCACCGCCGCCGCCTCTGGCAGCGGAGACGGCCGGAAGTATGAGTGCCAGTACTGCTGCCGCGAGTTCGCCAACTCCCAGGCCCTCGGCGGTCACCAGAACGCCCACAAGAAGGAGCGCCAGCAGCTGAAGCGCGCCCAGCTGGCCGCCGGGGGCGGGCTCCGGTCATCACCCAGTGCGCTCTACCCCCGCGCCAACCCTATGGTCTCCTCCTTCGCTCCGCCCTCCCACCTCCTCCCGGACTCCGCCTCCCCGCTCGCCGGCGGGGCGGACCCCACCGGGTGGGTCTACTTCTCCCGCGCTGCCCCTCCCTTCCATGTGTCGCACGGCTGCGTCTTCCCCTCCTCCTCCCGAGCCTCGCCCCCCGCCTTCTACTCCGCCGCCGGCTACGGCCATGGCGACAGCGGTGCTGCCCGGCTCTTCGGCGACGACCGGAACCGTCAACCTGCCACTTTCGCTAGGTTCACCGTTTCAGCTCCCAACGCGATGTCATCGGACTCGGCCAGCGCGGATGGCGCGTTCGGGCTGGACCTCCAGCTCAGGCTCGCCCCCTTCCGGTCTTGACTCGGTCGCTAGACTCGTCCTGATTCGGTTCTTTGCTAGACTCCACGATCAGACGGTGGATTGCACCAATATCTGATGGATAAGATGGCCATTGTATATTTTTTTTTTTCATTTTTCGATTTGGAATTTTGGTTCTACTTCTGCCTCAATGAAATGATGTTGCGTAATTCAATAAATTTTTAGATTAAAATTGCTGGTGGACATATGTTTCCATTTTATTGTGTTTTCTATCATTTTTATAAGTAATGGAAATCCACCTCTTAGATGGATGGTACATGCCTCCATAATCATGTATAAATTATGTAGAATTGTGTACATAAATAAACATCAGTACATAATTAATCCGATCTTCGAAAAAAAAATCACATCTATCTATCTAATAAGAGTTAAATATAAAATGGCTATCACATAAAGAACCAAGCATTAAGGTTTTTTTTGGAAGGCAATCAACTTCTATGAGAAATATTTGTTCAGGTTTTGGGATTTACTCCTTAGATAGAATGAAGGGTAGATGTGTGTATGCTGCGAAGAATTTTGTACATCTGATAAATCATACAGGCAGAGCAATTCTTCCAAAACGAGTCGGTATGAGGTTTAACTGGGCGAGCGGTGGAGTGAGACTCGGGGGCTACTAGGTCAAGGGCATGCGAATCGACGATGATACGTTTCGTGACGCGAGTGGACGTATACAGGAGCTTGGTGTTCAACGCCTGACACGTGATGAGAATTATACCACGTTCCTTGAATCACCTGCACCTGGAGTAGCATGAAGGGCTGATTGGTTGTGTACGACGGCAGTCACGATCCTGCACTCCGATATATATTAAAAAAAGGAGAAAGTACAGGTGGCAGCTATGTATATCTACATTAGATTAGACCCTTCCATCTTATCATTCATTAACCCTTTGTTTACTAATTATGATTAAATAATAAAAAACATGTGTACAGTGACAGCAAGTGATGGATAGATCATCCTAAGATTCGTATCACTTAATTTAATCCAACTGAACTCAATCTTATTATTCTATAATCCCCAACCCCACCCCCAACCTCTTCCCTATCTCCAAATTTTAAGCAAATAGAATATAGATTTCTTCCAGGAATCAAGACACACTTGTCACTGCCTCGAACTATTTCCAAGCAATAGTAATTGAAAATAAAAAGTCCACTTGGGGGTTTTGATAAGATTAGAGACTCTTAACTTGGCCTAACATTATTTTCTTAAATCAACATCAGCCAGTAATTACCAAGTCATGTGCGTGCGTTGAGGTTTTTGATGGAATGTCTCCGGACAACAACTTAATCGGACCTTGCGACGATCTGGATCCCGTCACCTTCCTTGACATGGACCTTGCAACTGATGAGGCACTCTTTGGATACTCTGTTAAATTGTGATTTTCCTGGCATGACGAAACAAAGTATACATGTAGATGTAGTCTTTAAAAGGGACTTGGAGCATATAGTTCGCAGTCTTTAAGCCATATCAACTTCTAGAACAAAGGACAAGTCTCTGCATGTAGGTTGTCTTCCATGTTTGCGTCATTTTTTCAAAAAAAAAAAGAAGAAAAAGAAGTATTTGCGACTTGTTCATTGTTGAAACTAGACTATGGAATATATTTCATTATTGATTAGGCTATTACCTGAAAACCATGGAGGATGATTTGATTGGGCTATGAACTTTCAAGGAAATAGGCCTTGTAGAACAAAAGTGAGGGAGATGCTCGACCTATCACCCACATTCATGTAACCTGAATTTCCCCTCCTGTAATGTATTCTTAGCCTTCTTTTTAAACTTTATTAATATAGCTGCGGGTCGGACATCCCTTCCCTACTTTCAGGTTAAATATATATATATATATATATATATTGTAGACAAAGTTCTGCTGAACCAGTTATTCACATTGGTGCTCTTTAATGGGGTCAAGACTTCTGGTAATCTGATTTAAGTTTTTAGCAGATGAGAAACATCTGTCAAAATAAGAGTTTAGCAGATGACTTGGTCCATTCAATTGCAACACATCTTGGTGTGGGGATAATAGTAGAACATTAGCTCTTTTTTCTCATCCTTGTATTCAAACCTGATTCTCCATCACAGTAACTCTCTTTTCTCCTTCCCAACCAATTTCATACTGCCACTTGTGAGTGAATTTTCTCGATCACAAAGTCTTCATCCGGCACCAATTTGCTCGAGGTTTTTCTTCTACTGTCATGAATTCCTTTGGTTGGATCTATATAAACTTTAGAGACAGGATGCTCTCGTCTCCTTGAGAGATGGCAAATAGATGCCAAACTAAAAGCCATATTTGATTTGATTGGTAGCAAATAAATGCCTATAGCCTACTGGTTTCCAGGATAGGTAGCCATCTCTACAGAGGAGGCTACCTATTTGGTCCTTTAGTAGCATTACCTAACTCTGTTTTCATATAGTACAGGATCATAACTACTTAGTGGTAAGCGTGACAAAGTTATCTAGCCTAAACTACCTTGTCCCCTGCAAAAAATCTACACTTGATACTCCAACCAAAATTTAGTAAGCAACAACTTGGCAACATTTTACATTTTTATTCTGGATTATTTATAAAATTTGTCCCATGTCATTTCTCATCTTACAATATGATCCATTCATGCTCTAGCACAATCTTAAGTTTTCAAAGGCAGTTATTGAAATTGGGTCCAGTCAACTTGTCATT
>JAOXJJ010001100.1:3983567-3999727 GCA_025769935.1 Phoenix roebelenii | reverse complement strand
TCCTCGGGCTCAGCTTGTGCATTGAGCCTAGACATCGAATCCTGAAGAGGTTTCGTCGGACCTTTAAATTTTTCTTCTGAACAATTTTAGCCAAGTCTTCGAGTTTAAACCTTGGCACACTTGAACTGAAAAAGAACTGACATCTGACCTTATTCTTACCAAACCAATTAACTTTCCCCTGGAAGTGCCAATCTACCCAAACTGGAGCCAAGCAAACAAGTAATTATTAGTGCCATTAGACTCCGCAACCAACTAAATAATTCCATCCCTACCAAGGGGATATGTCTTCGTTGTGAATAAAGAAACTCAAAGGTGGCTAGGAGCCATGTGTCGCTATCCCCAAGATGTTCAGCTAAAAACAAATCCCAAAAGGCAAGATATGCAAAATTTTTCTAATAATCTTTTAAAGCCTCTTATTATTGCACCCTTATCCCAATTGGAGGGTGATTAAGTGTGCAGCCACCCACCATCCCTGCATAGGTTCCCACACGTAGCCGTAGGTGCCGAAAGCTGGCAGTTGCAACAGTAGCTTACGCGCAAGCCCTCCTATAGCCATAGTTTAAGGTTTCCAAAAGCACTCCAAACGGGTCAGAGGGGCAGATGAGATGCCATCCAAAGGTGGAGGATGAGAGGAAACCAATACAAATGTGGATGGGAATTTAGGACTGAACAATAGAAAGAGTAGGTTGGTGATTCCCCAAACTTGGAGATGGGGCAAACTTGAGCTTGGAAAGAGGTTCCCACTTCCAATTTATATGATATATGATGCACTTACAGCAGCTGGCATTTAGGAAAAGAGGTTTCTTTTCTTATTCGTTTGGAGAGGCGTGTAGCGTCACCATGCTTTTGGGGGACTAATTGGGAGCAAAGGGTCGATGCCCCTCTTTCGAATCATTGCTGTCAATGTGTCGAACACTCAAAGACGTTGTGGGCACACCAGCCCAACCACCACTCACCTATCAAGTGGAGCCAAGAAGGAAAACACCTCCCTAAGCGGAGGGAATTGAGCACCCAAACCAAAGTACTAGTTATTATAAGGGAGAATGCTATTGCAGCAACGGATGCCATCACATGCAAGTCATTATAGAAGTCCATCATGATGGGCACTTGGTGATTTGATCACATAAAAAAGGTTAGGCGCTTTTTAGTTTCAGCAAGTACCTTCACCAATGTTCTTAGCTTTAGCTAAGAATTTGGATGCTAATGTTTCACCTTTATTGGTTTCGTTCGGTCTGACCCCGGCAAACCACTCTGCCTGCCTGACCTTGCGATTTTGTTCTTAAATTTCTTTGCTCTTTTTCGCCGTCAGGAACTGATTTGGACCACCCAACCCTGAGAAAGCTCAGCTTGCTCAAGCTAAGCTCATACCACGATGGAACCGAGCTAAAGCTGTTCACCAGCGGGTAGTTCAAGGAAATTGGAGACAGCGAAAGGATCTCCTGCTGTTTGTTTCATTTATGCTTCGATCTAACTTCATGGTTAGATCTTGTTCCCAGAAACAACAACAACAATAGTACGAACTCGATGTATCGGATGAGTGGGACTCTTCTTTACTTAAATATGTTCGATGTAAATTTATTATTTATTAAGTACATAATGAGAATCCATCAAGTTGGTCATGCAAAGCTGGACTCCAGAAGTGAAGTCTTCCATATAGTAATAATTAAAGAAGAAAATTTGTGAAAAAAATCTTAATCATCCCTCCCACGTTGTCTACCGGGACCTAATAAATGCACTCCCTATTACATAAGACGAACCATGTCTCTCTTAACAGAGCACCAGTAGGGTTGCATTCGTTAAAAGGAAGTACTGAGGCTCTTTTATCACCATAAACATACTCCTACGTCTTTGCATTGCTAGCACGAAGACACGGTAAGGTGCAAGGAGTATTTGTGCATCCATGAGAATCACACACCGATAGCCTCCTAGTACATATGCTTGAAAGGTTTGAGCAGGAATCAGAAGTCTTCACTTCTATTATTTCTCAGCATGCATGCAGCTAATGAAAGCAACTGTGAGCCCAAGCTTTATTCAATTAGACATAGTAATGATGGGAGACCTCTGATAAACCTGAAGAAAGACGTATGAGATATGGAGCATCACTGTGCCAAGAACAGATCATTCTTGTTAGGTTCCTCAGTGATCATACAGCTGTTCAATGCAATTGTAAACCCACCATGACCTCAGATGGCATACAAAAACAGACTTGAAACCATGAAGGACCAAAAGTGAAAAGAAAAAAAAAAAAAACTTTCTTTTTTGTTGAGAAGAAAAATTAAAAGAACTTAGAAGAGACTGGAGACAAATCATTAAGAACTGCTGTAGGATAAGTCCTCCATGGATGAAAGCATGGATGGAGTGTACGCTCAAAGATAAACCCTCCATCTCGTCCCTCTCATTGCTTAAAAGGATTTATTTGTCCCATTTTATCTGACTAATTCCAGCTGAGAGCAAACCATCTCACTACTTGCTGAAATTGTGATCCTGATTCCCTCAATTGAGACTGCTGTCACAACTTCTGGAACCAGTTTTGGTTACATCTTGCGTGGTACTAAATGAGGACTGTATACCATCTCATTGGTTCAGCAACTCATCAACCTTCATATAAATTATCACAACATTGAAAGGAATGGGTTAACATGATACGGGTCAAAGAGAGCTTGCATAATGCAGGTCAAAAGCATAAAATGAAAGGTGATTGGGGACCAGAGAATGACCCTTTCCCCAACAAACATACGACATTGCAAAGGAAATGGCCAAATGCTAAGGAGGATGAGAAAAACTACTAGGGCAAAATATGCATCATATATGGTAACCCATATGATGACAGAGAAGGAAGCATGCAACTTAACTAAGATGAGTGACAATAAAGCTAGATCAAGTTAAACTCGTTACCAGTGAGACCAGTATCATTTTCGTAAAGTATGGTAATTACAGAATGATAGCATTGCTAGTTTCATTTATTAATAGCTTTATGATAACCCTACAAGGTTTCAATAACACTGATATCCCCAATAAGTGGCACTTCAAAACTGTCACCATTGCTCCAAAACCATTCTTCAATCTCTTAATATCAGTGCCAGAATACCTTCGCTGCAATCTCTTCGGACTCCATGGAGAATGAACAGGATCTCTAAAGGGTGGAAACCAGCTTGGATCAGCTTATTTGTGCAGTTTGGTGGGCATTTTGGAAAGAAAGAAATGCTTGACTATTCTTTTAACATATCTTCTAGCTGAGAAGATACAACAATGAAGGCCTTACAGCTGCTGAGTGTTTGGTCAACATTTGGTAACACGTAAGTCATCACCAGTTACAACTTGCTGCAACCGTAAGTATGGACTCTAATGCAATCTGTAGGTACCTACTCTCTTTTTATGTTTTTTTGCATACCATAGTTGACTGTAACTCTTGTTATTGTTGATTTTTAATAAATAGGGGGTCAGCACCTAGCTTTTTCTCTCAATAAAAAGAATAATGGCCATTGTTTATCCAGTTCAGCTCTGGATGGTTTATTTGGGAATAAAATGGTGGCTATTAGTTACCCACATAACAAAATGGGAGCCATCTGTAAATGTTACATATAGTAACTTCTATATCAGCATAATGGTCATTTTGTTAAACCAAACTATATTACTATCATGCCTCAAATCCACCATACAAGTTGTGCATGCAACCCGGCCACGTATCCCACAAGACATGACCCTATTATATGCAAGGCCTCATAACCAATACAAGAGCTTACAATATTGCAGATGATATAAGCACTATTTTTAACCATTAGAATAGATTGTGATTTTAATTTAAAAATAACTGAGTCCTTAAACATAAATTTAATGCTCTAACTATAAACCTATGGTAACAATTTCCATTATTGACATCTGTGTCCAAGAATATAAACTGGTAAATTAAATCATCCAAGCTCAAAACCTCAAAGATAACAAGTAAAATCTAAAAATTTTACTAGAATTCAATTATGCTAATCTCCTCATATCTCGCACAATGAGCAATTTCAAAGTAGCTGTAAGTGTCCTGCTCCTATGAAAACCATTAAGAGAGGGTAGTATCTCATGACACACGCATACATCATATCTATGAAGTAGATAATACGAACGTAAATCATAATATAGACACAAGAAAAATAAAAATATATTTATCATAAAATACTCATGCCATATACATAATTAATTAAAAACTTTCATAAACATTCCAAAATAACCATAATTATCCTTGTACAATATGCATGCAGAATTCATAATTTTAGTTATACAAATTAATTATCATTCCACAATTCCATGGCACAGTTCCCAACCAATAAAATAATCTAGTTTGGAATAAAAGATCACAAGCTATCCCTATCTTTGGATTGAGCCATGGTCATGTTTTCAATTCATTATGGAACAAGGATATTGTCATTTTCCAGCCTATAATGAGACACCGATATTGTTATGCTTCCAACCATGACCAGCATCGATATTGCATTTCTAGCTTGTGATGAGGCATTGATAAGGTCACATTTCCAGCCCATGACGAGGCATCAATAATATGTGGCTAGTCCAAAGCTCAAAATCAAGGATTAGGTTTAAGTTACACTTTGGTGTAACTCTTACAAAGTTATACCTTTTTGAATTGGAGGATAGAGATCCCGTGTCGATAATCCGAGCTGTTGGATATAATTCACTGCATCTAAATTACTTGTTTACACATAAAAAATCATATGATCTGGAGATCCCTAGCCCATCCATCAAGTGCTAAAAAATTGGATAGTTTATATAACACGAAAAATTTTAACTTCTTGATGCACGGACTAGGAGTCTCCAAATCACATGATCTTCTGGTATACAAGTAGTTTATAGATAGTAGATCATATCTAATAGCTTAGATCATTGATATGAGATTTTCCATCATCTAATTCAAGAAAAGATGCAACTGTATAAGAGTTACAATATGTGTAACTTGATCCTAAACCCAAAATGGCAAAATCAATTCAAGCATGGTAATTCACATCTTAGGCAAAATCATCTTAATTTTTCATGCATGACAAGGTTTAATTCATAATTTTAAATAAAACTTCATTAAGAGAGTTCATATCCATAATTTCCAGAACACCAGAATTTCAACATGATCCTAAACCAAACCTGCAAGGTAAGAAATCATATTCGTACGAGGGAATTATAAGCAATCATATTCTTTACAGTGGATAAGTACAATTACAATGTAAAGAACCATACTAAAAATAAAAGAAGGCATGCGGCAGGGATACCTACCTCAGATATGCTCCACACCAAATCAAGCTGTGAAACATGAGTGAATAACACCTAATTATAATAAATTGAACTGATATTAATGTCTAGCAAACCATAAAAAAATAATTATTTTATGAAAACAGGGGCAGCTATCAACATCCTAGAATCCCTATAGGATAATTGCTTATTTTACCTCGTCCAACTCAATTAAACTTTTCTAAGCGTCATTATACATCTCTAACCCTGAGTATTGACTCCCAGGACCGGCTCTAAACCTAGAGTTTCTCTAATCTACCATAAATCCAACTATTTGTACATATTAAAATAAGACGAGTTTAGGGTTTACTTCAATTAGAAGCCCGAGCGAATATCAAGGTCCCAAGCTAGCCTTCTTCTTGCCCCATCGTAGCTCATCTCCACTACAAATTCAATTACCCGCAAAATTAGCGAGGGAAAAGCATGAGCAAAATTAGGGGAATTGTGTGGGAAATAAAGAAGAAATAAGAGAGGGTGAGGCGAATGAATAGAGAGAGAAAGCATGGTGATGTGAAGATTGAATGAGACTGTCTAAGACTCCCGGTCAAGTGCCCAACCCCGAGAAACAATAAGCTAAGGTCTCCCAACCCTAGCTGTAATCTGATCCCTCGGAGTGGACATCCCCTCGGTTGGGCTTAATCCCTCCTTCCCCCACCAAGAACCAAGAGAGAGAACGCAAGGGAAGGGATGGCTGGTTCTGGAGAGAGAGAAAGAGGGAGGGAGAAGCAGCGGAGGTGGCTTTCAGGTGGCGCCAGCGTGGTGGCTTATCGTGGGAAGAAGACGAAGAACGCCGGGGAAATCTCTTGCGAGTAGAGGAGGCGGCGTCCGAGTCGGGGTCGGAGCCCCTTCCCGGTTTTCCCCCTACTCGGGGCCGTATACGAATCGGGCTGGGAGTTCCCCCGTCCACCCTTCCGGCCCATTTGGGCCTTGCCCGGGCGGACCCACTGGGTCGGTTTGGGTGATCAGGAAGAAAGGGCCTTGCATGTGCACCATCTTGTTCCTTTTTTTTTCCTTCTTTTTTTCTTTTTTTTTTTGGGTGGTTCGGCTGCTCAAGCAGCTCTCACATGAGCACATCCATCTACATCACTAACAAGAATAGTAGTAAATTCAGTCGGAACTAGAACCTCCTGGGTCCATAGAAACTCTTCTGAATGCTGCGCAGCGAAGGAGGCGACCCAATCAGCAGCTCGGTTCGCTTTCCGAAAGACATGTCTGACCTGAATAGCCCGACAATTCCGTAGCATCCGTCGCATGTCACATAAAAGTGGGTGCTCCACCACCTCCCGCCTCTCCATCTGAAGGCGATCAATCAAGACAGCCGAGTCCTCAGAATGATCCCGTCCACCCCCAGCACATATCTCATATGGGATAATCCCATCCATGCAGCTCTGAGCTCCGCCCCAAATGTCGTGGCATCAGAGGAGTGACATCCCCCAGCAGCAATCAGCCTGGCATCGTGGTCTCTAATCACAAAAGCCACTCCTGCCCAATCTCCATTGGCATGCATACTCGCATCGAAATTCACCTTATGATGGCCAGAAGGTGGGGGCTCCCAAGAGACAAGAACAAACCTGGACGCTATGGTAGTGGAGGGGAGGTCCCAGATATCCCTAGCCATCACTGGTGAATCCAACTCAAAACCATCTTGTTCTTTGAACAAGGAAAAAAGAAGTAGGATAGGGCTCATTAATTTTGTTTACATATATATAATGGTGGCTCATATTAATCGTGCATCAGTAGAGAGAAAGGAACAGATGCATGGTTTTTCCAAAAAATTCCTTCTGAATGATGAATAATATAGGAAGTGACCCACACAACAATAATGTTTGCCTTTTGATATACATGAGTGGCCCGGAATAAGCCACACCCTCTCGAGAGCTTGTATGTCTCGAAGCAGTAGTTGCCCGTCATCATAATTATACTGGCTTTGATACAAGGCCCAATGAATTGCTAATTATGAAAATAACAAGGAAAAGAGTTTTTCTGCTGATCGGGAAAAATAGAAATATAATTACTGTAAGGAAGAGTTTTTAGAAGTTGGAAAGTAGTTCTGTAGTTAAATTCATCCAAACAGCTTCTCTGTTTTTTATTTTATTTTATTTCCTTGATGCGACAAAACAGGCGTTATTTAGATGCCTCAACCCATTGGTACACTGACGTATCAAATCTGCGGACACTGGTTAGATAAATACGCTAACAATATGAAGAGATTTGGCAGGGGGAAGTAGGAACTACGATGGTACAGCTGATGCTGAACAAGTAGAGGGGAAAAGGTTTCTTCTACTTCTTACTTGGCCTCAAACTTCTGAAAATCATCTCACTTTTCAAAAAATTGCTCCTCAATCTCCTTAAGCTTCTGGGTTGTATCCCCAATGGAGTTTGCGCGCATGGCTTCAATGGTATAGGCTGAAGGCATGAGTTCCGGGCTTTAGTACGGTGACTTCATATGGCTAGAGACTCTCCAACCTCGTAAAAGGACAGCATCAGGATCTTCAGCCATCCTAAACTGCACCGGCAGATTAAGCTCTCTCTCCTTATGACAAATTCAACAAAAGATTCGAAATAGAAGAGTTCGCGAATTGGGTATTTGTTGTTGAATCCAATATTCTTTTACACAAGAAAATGGAAAACGTATATTACTTGAGATATAACCATGCCAATCTTCTAACCATCTTATGGCATGAGAAAAATGAGCATTGAGGATAGAAACAAATCCGATTCAACTCAACGGTCACACTTATACCTTATAGTTAGGCTAGAGATAGAACCGTATTTATACTCTGCGGAGTGGGTCAGAATACCGCATTTATATTCTACAGAGTGGGCCAAAATACCATATTTATATCCTATGGTGGAGTTAGAAATAGAATCAATGAGCTCAATAATAGTCAAAGTGCCAATCATAACTCCCAATTGGTAGGGTTCAATACATAGTTAGGCTCGGAGTTCAAATCTGATGCATGTCAAAGTGCTTTTTATAAAATATCATATATATCATAATCCAATCAAAATATGCATATACAATGTAAGACTAGTAACTAATATGATAATAGCTCGAAAAATATTACTCCGAGTTACATATCTAATTTACATTCAAAACACCTTCTCATAAAATTTATAAATCACATATAAATCAATTAACAAGTTATTTATTAAAAAGTAATATTGTATAAATAAAAAACCTAGAAAATGTGGTTTCTTATTTATCTTGCGAGCAAAACCAAACTAGAAGTTTAAATAATTTCAAAAATCTCTATTAGAACATAAGACTTTGGAGAATCCTTAACTGAAACTTTCGGTGAGCACCGTAAGGCATGACCATCGAAAGTCAAGAGGAGAAGGAGAAAAGATGTATTGGTGCTCTAGCAGTAGTGATTAGCAAAACTTGTCCACGATGAGGTGAAAAGGGAGTGTGGGGGTCATTAAATAGCCGATAGAGGCTATGGTTCCTAGCTTTCTTAGAAAATCAAGATGAAGGAGGAGTCAGTAGAACAAGGCCCTATCTTTGTTTTCTATCTCCCCCTCCTAGTCGAACAAGGCTCTATTTTTTTTTCATCTCCTATTTCAACTCTTACATCTGGATTGGTCAAGTGGAGTAGGCCCAGTTTCTTATTAGTTGGGTCGGGTGTCATAGGCTATTTCTAAAACTAAAAAATGGAAAGAAATTTTCAGGACAAGTCTTAACTGTCAGAATGGACTGGAAATATGGACCGGAAAAGCCAGTCGGCCTAGGCCCAAACACATGATTTAAGACTGCTAGAACCGTGCAAGTCACGAAGTTGAGTGGCAGAAGTTTGAATCGCATGGATTTACATGAACAAACAATGGAAAGGGGCAGTTAGTACAAAAACTTTCAGGAAACTCCTGACTTATGAAAATGGTGGTGAGTGCTTTGATGAAAACTCCTCTCTTGCTTCATATTTGTGGTTTTTTACACGGGCTCCTATGGGTTATTTTGATGAAAATCTTGGATTTCTATCGATATATCTATATTTTTTAACCTCTCTTTTCCTGCAGTGGTTTCGTTTTATGGATGTATTCCAATCTCATCTCCAATGAAATGTGCAACAGCTTCTCCTACCATGTTGTCAAAAAAACACTGTTAGGATGTAAACAATCCATTTTATGAACCTAAATCGAGGTCAAAGTGATGGTAACAGCTTAATCATCTAATTCAAAAAAGATGCACCCTTCTAGTATGTGATGTGGTAGGAACCACCTCGCATTTCATTGATTAATGAAATGAGAAACAGGGGATAAGCCACACGGCAGCCTAAACAAAAGCCAACCAGGCTAGTCTAGTCTCCAAGAGTGCTACGAAGCAATTTATATTCCGAGCAGGAACTTTAACCATAATTTTTCCGCAACATACTTCAAGTATTATATGTCAAGTATGATATGTGGAAGCTCACCACTGAGGGAGTTCTAAGTAATTGAAGGTTCAACCAGGGACTAAAAGGTTAACTTTCTAGATATTGTCGACTTTACATAAGTCTGCATCTTTGTAGGCGGCTTCCGTGGGATGAAAGGTGGAGTGCGTGTTCCGTTGGATTCGAGATCAATGGTGGAGGGGCGTCTTAGCATCATCCACGGCAATTTTGACTGCGGATCGACGGTGGAGGATGTTGATTTCCATGGTAACTAATGAAAATCTTCTAGGTATTAATCTGATCTTGAACGAACGGTGAGGGATCCGCTCATGATATACGAGCACAAAAGATGGACCCATGCGGAGACAGTCACAAAATTCCTATACGGATCCACATCCGCATGTTAATAAGTAGACGAACGTCCGGGCGGAAGTTTGCAAGCGGATGTGTTGGGAAAAGAGGATAAGTCACCGACGCAAGTTTACCGCAAAGCTCACCTACGGATGCATGCATAAATTGTAGGGATGATATTTCTTACAGAAATAAAAGTCGCATACTTTGTCAATAGAAAGCACCGTATACGGATGGATGCATACATATAGTTGTCCAGACCAAATCCGCAAAATAACCATAGCAACACTCCTCAATCAGTCAAAACTTAAAGAAGTTTTTTCTTTTTTATTTTTGCGGATGAATGCCCTTCTAAAAATTCAAATTTACGTAAATACTTTCTTAAAATTTATATTTATTTTTATACCCTCATAAAATACTGTTGTTACATAAATGCCTCTAATATAACTATTTTTCTAACACCGTTAATAAAAATCATGTTTATTTTAATTAAAAATAAAATAGAGTTTTAAAATTATTTTTTTTGTCCTCCATCGTGATTGCCTTATAAATATTTCTTTTTGTACATCCATGCATTAAGAATATTTTAGTCATTTAATTTGAAACCATTAATTTTTTAACGGCGTTAGATGGTGCAGGTACATTTGAAAAATAAGAATTAAAAAAGAATAGAATAGTAAAACAAGTGTTTTATAAGGATATACATGTAAATATCAATTTTGTGAGGATATTCATACAAAATTCGATATTTAGGAAGGTATTCATACATATACAAATAAAATGGGAAAATCCAAACTTAAATAATGGGAAAAATCATCACGGAGGGTGGATGTGGTAAAAGAGCATTGGATAAAGGAAGAAAGAACTTACTCAACTTTGTAGGAATCAATCCCGACAGAATCCAGGGTTGAAGGGGAATGGCCCTTGGAAGTGTATGACGCTTGCCCATGTAAATGCCTCTCTGCTATTGTTTATTCCCACACCTAACCATATCAACGGATGAAAATGGTAGTCATCAAGAGCACGAGCATCAAAAAGGAAATGAGTTACACTGTAATACATCTCGTTTCCATTCTCCATTCTGCTATGAAATGGTCATCAATATGTAAACATATATGCATGCAGTACTCACAAGTTTAAACAAGATCCAGACGATGTCCAATTTCTGGTGACTCAAATGCTAGTGCAGATTAGTGAACTGCTACATGAAAAGATAGCATTGTGATCAACCTCTGGGCAAAAAAAAAAACTGTTTTATTGGAAAAACCAATAAGATTAGTAGCTGAGAAGGCAATGGTGACCATTGCGAGGAACCTATACGTCTGCTAACAAGATGAGTCGTGTTGAAAAGAGGAAGAGCATACAAAAAGAAAATGCTAATGGTTATTATAGCGGTGATTCAGTTTGGAGTATTGCCACCGAAGAAGATGTCAGTGGCTGATTTGAAGCAGTACTTGTTTGCTGATGATTGCTCAGATTCTCGTTTCATGATTTGGACATTGGGTGAGATTCAGCTGAGTTATTCCTTTCTAGCGGAGAAGACTAACTAAAAAAGAACAAAAAGAAGACATGACTTGGTTTCCACAAAAAAGGGCATGGCCTGGATCCTGCAATTCCTTTTTCTTGGTACCATAATGCAAATATTGTACTGTGTCCTTTTTTTCAGGAAATGTTTGGTAGACCCAACCAATTCATTGAATAAGGCAAGGTAACAAACTGGGGACAGGGCCCCAATATGACAGGATCAAAGTAAATTCAAAAAATATTGCATTGAGTCTTGTATCAGGAAAAAAGATGGAGCGATTCTCCTGAAGTGTTTTATTTCCCCCTCTAACTCATCAATGACATCACGAAAGCTAGAGATTACATAAAAAAGGAAAAAAAAAGAAAGATGAGGTCACGCTGTGTCCTTTTCAACCTGAATGTTTTTTTTCACTTGTGCAATTGATTTGAAAACTCTGGATGGAAACATTAAAGAGTAGATTTTAACATTGTCCTGAAGTTTCTTGGCTCTATTTAATGAGGCAAAGTTTTTCCTTGACAAACACAAAAATAGCTGAGAGTCAAATATCATTGTCTCCTAATCATACTTTTATGGTTGGTTATATTAGGTTAGATCAGGTTGGTGTTGGAATCCTAATCTAATTAGGATTCTTAATTTTGACCATCACTACAAATATTATCTTTGGTTCAAACTTTCCATTTTTTTTTGATAAAATGGATCAACTCGGTTAGCTACATTTTAAGGATGCCCATGGCCGGCTACCCTCGAGAGAGCTGCTTAGGAAAATCCCCTTACTTTTTCCATGTCAGTGGGGTTAAAAAATATTGGCAATCTTTAATGACTAGACTAACTATTAGTTAAGTCCCGTGGTCCTCGGCAATTCTGCCCTACTCTTATTTTATTTTTGAAATTAGTCAACAGATGGACTCGGCAAACAGACTGCCGTCGTAACGGTTATTTCTGTTATAACGGTTAACAACGGTTTTTTCAGGGTCCCTATCCGCCGAATCCAGCTCGAGCCATGTTCTCAGTCCCCTTCCAAAACCCCTCCCTCCGGTGGGCCACCACCCGCCGCGTCCCCGGCGAGGCCACGGTTCTTCCCCCAGAAACCAATAATTCCCCAACCCCTCCGTCCAATCGCCGGAAGCTCGTGCACCGCCTCCCCTCCCACCCCTACTCCAAGAACTCGAAGCAAGAAGACGGGCCTCCCGTTCTGGCGACGCCTCCAGCTCTACCCTCCCAAGATACCTCCAAGATGAGATCTTTAACGTCCAGAGATTCAGAAGGCAAGGGGGGTGGGGTAGTGTTCAACAACATATCTCTCACTGACCGCGGAGCAGATCAAGAAGGATTTCTTCGCCATGACAGGATCGAAGCCTCCTCGCCGGCCCAAGAGGCGGCACAGATCCTCGTCCAAGAGGACGTCAATAGAAGATCTCGTCTTGTTCTTTTTAGAATTCCTTGTTCTTGCATTTCCATTTGATTCCTTAGTCTTGATACCATACAATTGATCTTGGGAGTTCATGCAGGCATTTTTGCTTGGGTTGCGACCTCCCAAGACTGACTCCAAAACGGTACGCAGTTGCTGAACCTTCCTGCTGATGGAGGAGAAAATTTAGTATTGTTGTTGAGAACTTTTGCGTAAAAATTGCTATATTGTTATTTTATAATTATACTATAAAAAATAATTTACTAAAATAAATTTAATAGATTGAAAAGAGTTTATCTGGATCGAGGCGTAAGTAAAATGTGATTTGTTATGTGCAGGTTTGCGGCAATCTCGTTCCTAAGAGACAACAATCCAGCTCAGCTCAATCTTTCTCAAATGAGCACAATCGCGGGAAAGTTTTGTCCGACCAACTCCTTCAAATGACCAGAAAAGAAAAAAAAAAGTAGAAAATTGAAAAGTGGAAGAACTTTGTAAAACTCTCGGAAGATAAAGTACCGGCGAGATATATAATATTTTGAAAACAGCGTATCTTTTCAAAAATCAACGTTCGAAGAGCCAATTCTTCGGAAAAGAGCATTTCATAAAAGATATTTTAAAGCATCAAAAGAGACGGTATCTTGTTTGAGCTGGAGCGGTTGGAATTGAAGGAGTTTTTTGTGAGAGCTCTTCTGGGCACGCAACACGCCATAGAATTTGGCATTGATTGGGAGGGTGATCAGAGTCAAGATCACTCTTTCTTCATTTTTCTTGATTTATTTTAAGTTATATTCGTAAATGTAAAGAAATAGTTATTCGTTGTAAATGGTATAGATTGATGACCCATTCAATGAATCTATGCATAATTATTAATTTCTTGCATGATTTAAAGCATTAATTGAATTTTTCCTGTATGTTTTAAAGGATTGATTGAATTCTCTATAGAATTTTGTGCTTATGCTGTAGCAGGGATGAAGCTTGGTTGGCATGGCTATTATTTTTAGTGTATTGATGCTGGTATTCATTTTCCCTTGTTATTATGCTTCTTTTGAACTTTATTGGAAATGTTTTTTTTTTCTGGTTAGATAGATGGTGTTACTGGATTTTTTTTCTTTTTTCCCAAACAGCGGCGTGTGTTGGCAGAGAACACTGGTCTTGTCCAATCCAGTATAAAATACGATGATGACATAGAGGAAGATGAATAATTACCTAATCATTACTTGTTTGTGCTATTTTTGGGTAATAGACAGACTGTTATGATAACTTTTTCCCCATGATTATTCTCCAAAACTTTAAAAGTAAAAAATGAATCCCCACAATTAAATCGCTTTGGAATATAGGCTTTGCCAAGAGTCTGGTGGACTTAACCACAACTAAAATATAATCGTCCCTTCTTTGTTAGAAAATATTATTATTATTATTTTGAAATTCTTCTCAAAGTGAATTCCTAGTATACGTTAATGCAAGCTGGAAGTTCACCCAGCAACTTGATACTGGTACAGTTTTTGAACCAACCGAGGAGCTATTACATTGTATCACCGACTCTGAGGTTGCCAACGGGAAACAGAGCATCATAGTCTGTTCAGGTTGGATTTTGTGGAAGATGAGGTGCGAGAATCCGCGGGCGTGTCTTTAGTTCCACATTGACTATTTGCTGGATAGATCTTAAGTACTTATACAGGATCAAGGAATCAAAATAATACCTTTCGGTTAGCCATTTTGGATGAGATCTTGAGTTGTTACAAATAGAATCAGAGCGGACCTGATCCATAACCTATGTGGACTAAAGAATACTACATCACGGATCAATTGAAGCTGACCACGAATCGATCGTGGTGTTTGCGATTAGATTTGAATAGTTTTGAATCCTTGGCCTGACGAGGATGTCCGGACTTGAACGGAAAAAATATGTGAGAATCTGTATGGGCGTGTGTTTAATCCCACATCAATTATTTGCTGGGTAAATCTTGAGTATTTATATAGAATTAAAAATTTAAATAATATCTTTTAGCTAGTTATTTTGAGTGAGGTTCTAGGTTGTTAATGAGAAACCAGCGAGCTTCTTACGACCAGCTGGTCAGTAGCTCTGACATTGCCTTGGAAGCATTAAGGCATCATGATCAGTAGTGGACTGCAACACTGGAGTCGACAATCTATTTCTACGACTTGTGTGCATGGCAGTGGGTGGTTTCCCTGAATCTGTCTTTTGTCCGCCATCATCCATCCTCTCAAGTTGCTCACTGGAGTCATTCTCAGAGACCAATATGGTCAATTGCTCCATGCCGGATTTCTAAACTTCAAAGCCCATGGGTTCCCCTTGCTGAACTCAGAGCAGCCTCGGAGGGGTCCATGGTCGCATATTTCCCACTTCAGGCAACTGCAATATGGGTGTTAGGAGACTCTAGTATGTTACCCCATAGATCAAGAAACCAAGATTCTATCCTTCTACTTGTGTTGACTCTATGAATCTTATGCTATTCATTATAGCAACCCCCCGAGCTTCTTTCTAAAAGACTAGTAGGAAGATATTATTTGGATACCTAAGGATCTGCATAAATATCTAAGATCTACTTAATGTATAGTCGATATGAGACTAAACATACATCCATACATATTCTTACATATTCTCCCTAATTAAGTTCTAGCATTTTCATTAGGCTAAGAATTTAAATCTATTCAAATCCATAAACACTACGATCAGCTCGTGGTTAGCCCAAATAGGTTTAGGCTACATTGTTCCTTGATTCACACGAACATAGGCCAGATCTGCTTTGATACTATTTATGACAATTCAAGATCTTAGGCAAAAAGTCTAGCCAAAAAGTATTACTTGAATTTCTTGGCTCTATATAAGTACTCAAAATCTACTGAGTACATAGCCGATTGACTTAACATACACCTATACGAGTTCTCACGTACTCTCCTTGTTTAAGTTACAATGTTTTCGTTAGGCTAAGAATCCAAATCTATTCAAATATAAGCACAAGAACCCTTACTAGCATATGGGGTCAACTAAATAGGTCAATGCTGCAATGTCTCTTAGTCCATATAAATCATGCGCTAAGTCCGTTTTGATGTTAATTGCAATAATTCAAAAAAATTAGTCAAAAAATATAATTTAAAATTTTTGATTTTATAAAAATATTTAAAATTTATTTAGTACATAGTCGATATGAGACTAAATATTACATATCCTCAATTTCACTGCCCCCCCCCCCCCCCCCCCCCC
>JAOXJJ010001100.1:3926335-3975664 GCA_025769935.1 Phoenix roebelenii | reverse complement strand
TAATAAATATATTTTTATAGAATATATTAATAATTAATATATTGATAAATATATTAATATTTTATTATAATATATTTGTATGATTAATAAATATATGATAAGAGCTACTAAAAGTAGAATATGTGACAAAATTATGGTGCTATTATAGGAATTAGCATATTGACTTATATTTTTTATTTATGAGAATTAAAAATGTATAAAAAATTCATCTAAAATATATTAGGGGTATCTGTGGTATTATGTTGTCGATGATCTTAGATCCCTTCCAAAGATTTCGGTCCGGGCAGGCATATGCCAAACATGAATACCCCTGAAGCCACGGACAAAACACCTGGCATAAAGACCCAATCTTGAGTAAAAAAGATACTGCGACTTCAGTCTTACTCATAGATATCAATCACTGAACTATGGCCTACCAAACACACATTGATCTTAGATCACCATGATCAAATCACTCTAGCACCCGGATCACCGGATCTTAGATCACCATGGTGATCCTGTTGGGGTTACCAAACGCCCCCTTTTTTTATTGTTTTAACATCCGCCCTCCAGTCCCCGAGGCTCTCCGGTTCCATCGCGATTAGTCTGTTCGCAGGGATGATGGGGAGGAATAGCTCCGTGGAAGAGGTGCGGGGGAGGCCTCCATTAGCGCCGCGCGGCTTATCGGTCCCCTTCCAAATGCCAAACCTCCGCTGGGACAAAACCCGACGACTCCAATGCCGACCTCCCTCCGCCGACGAGGACGACGACGACAGCGCCGCCGCCAGATCATCTCCTCCGCCTCCGCCCCCAGCCAATACCGGGAGGTTCAAGATCCGCATCCGGATCGACAGCGGCAAGGATGCCGAGGAACGAGAGAACGGGTCTCGCAATCGCAAGGCTCTGGAGGAGGAGGAGGAGCAGCAGTGGAGTATTCCAAGGACGAGCGCGGCGCCCGAAGGCGAAGGAGAAGGCGAGAGCGGAGGGCAGAGAGGAGAAGGAGAAGCCGAGGAGGAAGCCGGTGGACGGCTGACTCCGGAGAAGATCAAGGAAGACTTTATACGGATACGGGGTCCAGGCCTCCCCGCCTCCCCAAGCGTCAGAGACCGTCCGCCCAGAGGACACTCGATGTGAAGGTCTCTTAACTTTTTCGCTGCACTTCCGGTTAGATCCAGCTTGGATGATGGGATTCACATCGATGATCTGCACTCTTACGTATAATCTAATACATCTAAACTGCTCACAAATTAAAGCATATTATTTAGAAATCCTAATCTATGCATCAAGTTGCGAAAAAATATATATTAAATTTTATAATCCATTCATACGTAGATTAGAAATTTTCAAATTACATAATTTTAATATTTTAGAAATAGATCACATCTAATTATTCAAATTATTGATATAACCTTCATCATCCAATTTAGATCCGATCTAATTGAATATCCACATAAATATAACCAAGCCAATCTATACCATTTTTCTTTGGAATTTGATGATCGGGATTTTTCTAAGAAATCTTCCCTGGAATTTGCGCAAGAATGTGGCTTTAAAGTGGTTTGGAGCGTATTGATTTCTAGGGAGAAAAATCTCTCTTTTATTTTTGAAACTCAAAGAAAAAAAGAGAGCAAATGCATGCATTCCTGGTCTAGCTTAGCTTATTTATAAAGTCCTAATCTCTTGATTAAGCTAAGATGGTTGGCCCTCAAGAATTACCTTTTAATCATTGTTGTGCAGCAAATTTATTATTAGATATCACTTACCATAAAGGTTGTGAGGGAGATAGGAATTTGCATTTCTTCTATTTTTTATATTTTAATTGGTTTGAATTAATATATGCTTGGAAAGTGTTCAGGTCCTTGCACTCAGAGTGGCTGCTGGTAAATTGAACATAGATGATGGCTAATTTTCTCCTTCCACTCCCCAAATAAAATACCAACAATCTGCAAGCCCAGTTATAGCAACTCAATTGGGCCGAGATGCTGCATCTGGGCTCGCAACGAAATCAGCCATGGGATGAGATGTTGCGTCTTGAGTCGGGCGGCTCAAATCGACCCACCCGCTTCCGGGTCTCGAGTCGCGACCCCTCTCACGCCCTCACGGGAGTCTCGATCTCTCACGCCTTCCGTTTCCCTCTTCAGCAACCACGGTAACCCCCCTAACGTGGGTTTGTTCTTTAACCCTTCTCTCTCTCCGTTTTCCTTTACGGCTTCTGTGGACTCTCCCCCAAAACCCTAATCAAGGAGACTCTCTCCCCTTCCTCTTAGCGTTCTTCAAAGCTTGACTCCCTAACCCTAACTTCCAAGTGGATCTCCATGTGCAATCCTAACCCAGTTCCTTCTTCACTTGGTAAGTCCTGCTTCTCCCATCTCTTTCCCTGTTCTGATTCTCTTGTTGCATCACGCCATTTATTTTCGTCGATAATGATCAAATCGAATGCATCTTTCACTTGGTAATGGCCATTTTTCCTCGCCCTACAAATTTTTGTTACTAGACGCGACACTTTTGGTGGAATTTTCTCTTCTGCCAGTTTTGTATATGAGGAATATTTTTTTCCCTTATGAATTTGGTATTGCCTGACATACAACTAATTTCTGTGCAAGGAATAAAAAAGATTCTGAAGAATATATCGTGCAGTTGAATTTCATCAATTTCTGTTGTTTGTGAAAAATTTTGCTGCGCACTTGTATGAATGGCCAGTAATATCTAGCCCTTTTGTTTGATTTACTTATGATGGTTTACTTTAGACATCTGCCCTGAAATTAAGTACCAAAGCTACATACGTCTTCTTAAAAAATTCGGTGCTCTGGTTACATATTTGTGGCACCAACTTTTTTTACTACCTAATCTGCCCTTCGTTTATTGTGCTTTGTTCAATTTATATAATTGTTTGGTGAGTTATTGGAACTTTGGCTAATCTTCTTCTGATTGGCTCCACCAAATAATTTCCGAAACTTGTTGCTTAGTTCCAACTTTGCGGATGTTGTATTTTTTGATTTACATGGACTTTAATTATCAAAATATTTCCTAATATCTTTGGTGCATTTCGTTGATATTATTTTCTTGACATTTTGAGCTTTATCTCAATTATCTTCAATCTTTTACCACAAACAGCCTTCCTTTGGTTTCCTGAGTATTTGCTTTATCTTGCTGCTAAGCTTTGCACATGTCAAGTCTATTTGTTCCATGCTGTCTAATGAGAGATTTAGAATGATCTAAAATCTATGCTTTTGCTATCTGACCACTAGTTACATTCTTTTGATTCCTGCAGTTATAGAGTACATCTGATGTATTGCAACTAGGCTCCTATACTTTTGGCAAATATTCGCTGAATCTTATCAGTACCCAAAAAGCCCTATAGAAAGATCCAAAATTTTACAGAAGCATGAGCAAAGCAGGAGCAAGTGGTGCTGGAAGTGGGCCAACAGCAGCAGCTACGCAAGCAGCCCACCAGAAGCAGAAGGCCCTGCTGCAAAGGGTTGACACTGATGTGGCGAACATCGTTGATAATTTTAGCCTCCTCATTAATGTTGCCAGGGTTTGTTCCCAAACTTGTTTCTTGGTGATCCCAATCTAGGGTTTTAAATTTCTTTTACAAAAGCTTCCATCATTTATACTTTTCTAAAGATCTCACTTATACTGATTTACCTATTTATGTTTGGCAGGTGAATGACCCACCTATTCGTAACTCTCAAGAAGCTTTTCAGATGGAGATGCGTGCTGCAAGGATGGTAGAGGATGAAACAACCAATATTGATCCCTTCACTAATTCTGGATATTTATTTTATCTATTTACATGCAAATAGGTTCAAGCAGCAGATTCACTCCTAAAATTGGTGTCTGAACTAGAACAAACTGCCATCTTTTCGGGGTTTGCATCACTGAATGAGAATGTGGATAGGAGGATTGAGGTGTTCAATCAGCTGGAGGGGAGCACCGAGCGATTATTGGAGAAGATTGGGGAGGAGGCAGCTGCAAGTCTTAAAGAGCTGGAAACCCATTATTACTCCTCAGTTCTGAGGACATGCCAGCGTGATTGATGATAAGGTGGGAAGGACAATGGCTTGTCTCTTTATTTTAAACTGCTTGTGACTTCTTGATACTTGCATTTATTTCATATCTCATGCCTTCTTTAGTGATGCTAGATGATAAGAAACTTTTAAGGGTGCTGAGTGGAAATTATTTTAGTTAAGTCTGCCATGTCTGCCATGTTGTTGCTATTTGCTTATTTTCTCTAAGACTCTTCAGTTAGCCCATTGAGTCACTGGATAATGCTTTTTTCTATGGACGATTCTCCAAATGCTTGGTAATATTCTCCACTAACAGTGTCAGTATCCAATAATTTACTCGCATCACCCAACAGAACTCCGTTGAATATTCGGTACGGTAAACAATGGGGGCGGTTGACCTAGAAATCTACTCACCATCATGCAGGAAGAATTCTCTTTGACATTCTGAAAGCTTTTTCATTCTTTCTTTTTTCCTTCCTTTCTTTTTTTGCAGTTTTTATGTACCAAGAAAGCCAATTCTCTTCACAAGTAGTTATCTCCAATCATGACTATGAACTTATTTGACCTTGAAGAGAAAAAGAGTGAAGGGGTCCACGGAGTAAATTGTGCCCCTTGGGAAGTAGATTTGTGGGATTTGACTTCAAATTTGCGAGATTCTAGCTTTAATCTCAATATAAATTGTAAATGATAATGTATTATCATCAAGTAAGACAATGATATACTACACTTTAAACAAAGAGAGACAATGATTTTTACATTTTTTATGCTTATCTATTGAAGTATTTAATACGCCTCAAAATATTAAAACTATACACTAGAGATCCTAAGAAATACAATATACTCAAATGATGACTGATATTTTTTAACTTATTTTTTCATGAAAATTTTTATTTATGAGTATATATTATTGAAATTATGATTTCAGCCAACAAAACTGCGCAAATAGAAACTTCTTCTTCTTCTTCTGGACTTGAATTTTTGAAACTTTCAATAGAATGTTAAGATTTTTATCTTCAAGAATTAATTCAGCTTGGCTACTTCTATAACCATAAGCAAATCTATTCCATACGACCGCCAGATTGCTTTTTGGGCTTTTCTAATGGTCTTCTTTAAATTCCAAACCTGACACTTGCTTCAGAAACATGGTTAGATGTAATTTAATCATTTAAACAAAAAGTAATTTCTTTAGCAGAATGGAACTATCTCAGCGTTCAACGAAGAACATAATGATAAGAAAAATAGTTTATTATTTCCTATGTGTATTTCACTTGATTAGGTTTTTTTGAAAACAAAAAATGGGAAGAATACCGACATAACTAGGTGCACATGTCGGTGGGCCTTCTCTAACTATTGTTATCATTGGTTCTAATATTCAACTGAAGTGAATAGAAACCAGCCTTGAAAAGTATATGAACCTGTTTTGGTTGTTTCAAGCTGGAGGGACCAAAACCAAGGATGTGATAAGGCTTGCTTTTTCTTTTTAAACAGAAAAAATGCCTTTCAGAAGAAATGCCTCTATGCATACGAACCCACTTAGAAATACATTTTTGTAAGGGGTTGGGGAAATTAAGGGGGATATAGAGAGATAGTACTGAAAAACACTTCCTAAGTGTAAGATATCCACCAATTCTCTTTTGCATCTTGGAAAACTCGTTATATTTATCACATTGAAATTATAACACCATTGTCACCAGTCACTCAATTCGAAAAATGCAACACACTTCAGTAGGTACTAGGCTTAAATGAGTAATGTAATTGAAAAGGCAGCTTGGCTCTCTAACAATTGTTACAAGTAGAAAAATTATGCTTGCTAGTGCAATATATAGATGGATAATTGTTTTAAACAATTTTCTATCTCATTGCGCACTGTTCTGATCTGTCCAATTTTAGCTTTTCAATATATCTACATGTTGAAACTTAGCTTTGTATATGAATATTCTTAGATCTCTATACCTATTTCTTTCCAATATAAAGGAATTTATAAATAGTATAAAATTCAATTTTTTTTTGGAGTATATACTGTTATTTATGATGCAAAATTGGATTATGTTTGATTTTTCTAGTTGTATCATGAGTATTCTATGCATGTTCTTTTGAATTTTATCATAATTTTCATGTTCGCTTTTAGGGCAGTTTCTAGGTGCGATTTCATGTTCAGTTTTACGTAAATTAATTTTAAATGTTCTTGTTTTAGTTTTAGGTTGGGCTGAAGTCATCAGGTTTAAGTTTTAGAAAGACTTGCATTATCTTTCCACAGGAATCCGAATCTTCAAAGCTTTTTCCACTGCGTTTCTTCTTTCTTGTGTTAGAATCCCTATTTAGAACAGAGCTAGTTAACTTTCTCTCTGGTCAAAATGGGAGCTCTTAGTTACCTTGCTTGAAGAAGCTTCCTTCTTGTTCTGTGTAAGATTTGTCTTGTATACTTGGTGAAAAATAGATCCTTTTACATCCTTTTCCTTCTTTCTTTTTTTCTTTCTTTCTTTCTTCTTCTTCTTCATCTAGACTAAAGTTGTATTGTGGAGAGCATTGTCTCCTTTATCTTCATGGGGTGACTCTTTGCTTTAAACATGTACTATGTCAGTCTAGATGACATGGTTAAATAATTTGGTGGTGCAATGATGCCTATTTGCCTTCTATCCATAAATTATGTTATCTTGCACTTTTGTCCCGTCCTATTTTAAATATTAATAAAAACCCATGTTCACCTATGTTTCCCCTAAACCCATGATCCACCCATGAAATTTATCTCTTACTTTTCCAGTTAGCAGTTCACTAACATTGCTGGTCCTTGACCTTAACCCAGATGAAAAAAGATGAAGACCTGGAGGGTTGATGTTTGGTTGGAAGCTAATCCTAAAAACCATGCCAAACTATGAAACAAATGCATATCTAATAATTCCTGAATTCTAGAGTGTTCCAGTTGAATTAACATCAGAGGTAGCCCAATTAGCAAAACTTGGTGAACGAGGATTTAAGGGAAACCCAGATAGCAGGGAATGGGAATAGAGCTTGGTGACTATGTTTATGGTTCAGTTTCAGTTTAAGTGAAATCAGTCATGATGAAAATATATTTTTGGAGACACAAAGCTAAGTTTAATCCACCATGAAACCCACTCTAGTCCCTGACCATCTTCCTAATCCTTATTACCTGGATCGAACTCAATATTCATTCTTTTTCACATGGATCTTATTGTCCATTTCCTTCATCAATTTTGGTACTGGAGATGCAACTCCAACATCAATTTATATAATGCTTTTACTGTGACTAGCAAAACATATTGGTGAATATCTGCATTTCTTAGGTGAATGTATCAGGCTCAGCACCATGCTGCTTGTCCAAGTCATATGTGACTTAATGTACTTGATCATTGTATCATTCTCCAAGGATACCCATTTAAATTGTGATTGCGCCTTTAGGATTTCATTGTATCTAGATAAACTGGATCGTCAACTTTGACATGACACCAAGTTTTGTCATCAGCTTTTCTATGCTCTCATTGTCTACTACCATAGTTCTACGTAGATATAAGCCACTTTTATCTCATGGAACAAGGAGGGGAATAAGAAGAGAGTAGATTAAACATAAAGAAGCTCTCCACTTAACTAGTGAGTCTAGGCCACTGCTTAATCAAAAGATACCTTCTCCTAAGTCTTATCCAGTCCATTTGTGAATTCTTTATCATCATGTAGAAAGGGAAAAAGTAGTCTTTCCTCTCAACTTCTGTCGAGGTTTACATAGGTTTCATCTTTAATCCAATTGGGATGTGTTAACCCATCATGGTTTTTGATTTATAGGCATTTTTACTTTTACAAGTCATTATCAACGATTTAGATCTTCAATTTGGATGTCTTATTATTGTTTTGGAATTTAGGGACCTACATTTTCCTCTTTGGAGAAGCATAGTTCGGTCTGCATCATTTCAAAGATGGCTGTTGAACAACCTTGGTGATCTCTAAAGAAGAACTGAGTTTGAAGTTTCTAGTTGTCATTTCCTATGATTCACATTTCTTTGTCCTACTCTGTTCTCTTTTGTTAAAGTTGGAAAAGTATGTGCTAATGTCAAATGGTAGGTAATTTCTTGATTGACAGAAAATGACCTCACAGCTTTCTGAAAAAGCAGAATTTGTAGTTTGTCTGCCATTTGCTCAAAACATGTTTTAGTTTGCTTTATGTTCGCCCCTTCATCTTCAACTTCAAAAGTCAATTGTTGCGTGTTGACATTCCTTACATTATCTGAGAATTCTTGGGTCAATATATCTAACTAGAAGAGAAATTCGAATAACTTGTCATGTCAGGTTTATAGATCACTGGCGATGTGTTGAACTATTAGGTAAAGATAAATATGACTGGCCAAAATACCATATTGTTCTTCACTACCTTTTGATATGAAACTAAAGCCCTCTACCTGCAATTGCTTCGATTAGCAATCAACACCTTGTAATTGTATTGACACTAGGTATAGGGTTAGTTGCAGTGTCATTTTCAAATCATGACATTGTTGTTTCGAATGGCACAATTATTGAAGTAACAGTTTTTTCTGGTAATTGCATCATTAATTATTGTACTTTTTTGTTGTTCATAAAAATCACAGGGCCCATTGCTTGGAGCAATGGTAGAAGGTTGGGCTGACAAATGCAATAGCACGAGTTCAGGTCCAGAGCAGTCACTTTGTATAAAAAAGAAGGTGCCAAAGCTTAGGACTTCTCAGTTTGCCTCTTCCAGAATCCGATTTATCAGGAAGATAATTGGATGGTGGTTATTTTTTAATTTATAAAAAACTACAAAACTTCATAAGTGGTTACACGTCTTAGTTGTTGATTATTCTGATTGCTCTTGAAAGATTGGTTTTCGTTGCGAGTCAAGTGTTAATCTTCAGTGTTTGAGCTATCTGATGTACCAATTTCCAGAAACCTGAGGTGGGCACGCTTTACTTTGGAAGTTTTTTGCCCATTTCCATGTATGCTAAATGTTTTAAAGATGATGGTACAGAGATTACCAAGGCTTAAGCTGGTCTTATCCATGCTGCTAATCGCCTTGGTGTTCGCTGTATGTGGTTTTAGAGAGGATGGGCTCCTAGTGGCTCGCTTGGACCAAAGATATCTCAGAAAAACTGAATTGGATTTCTTTGGTCTTTATGCACCTAGGTTATAAAATATTAGTTCAATGCTTGATTTGCTGTTTTGTCTATTTCATGTATTACTTATTTGCGTGGTTTTAGTAACTTGAATATTTGAATATATGTTTTTGGATGATTGATTGATGTCATTGCATAATTTGTGAAAACAGATTTCTCGTTAAGTAGTTAAACCTGTTATACTGCACTGAGGTAGATTCTTAAATAATGCTAGAGATTTGCAATTTATATATTATTTTATTCTTTGAATCTAAAAAAGATACTATAATATTCTTTCTGATTTATTTTCTCGCTCTATGTATATTTAAAATATTAGTTATTTATTTCAATACGTTCCTCTTAGTGATGTTTTGGTTAGGTGCTATGTAGTCGCTAACCTTGCTATGTTTCTGTCGCATATTGGCCCCTCGATCCGCATATGATGTAAACCTGGGCGAATAATGAAAAGTTTAATGAAAGATTGAATTCTTCACGGAAGTCTTAGAATTTTCACCTTAAATGGTCGCTCACTACCTTCGCTTATAATTTTCTGTAATGAAATATATTCATTGATCTGTCTGTGAGGCATAAATCGAGTCCCGTTTACCCTTGTGAGAAACCTGTAGACTCCTGCCCAGTGTTTTTTGGAAGCATAAGCTTTTTCAGTTGAGGAAGCAAATAGTTCCATGGTCGATAGCTAGTAATCGTTAGTACCTACTAACCATTTTATCTTATATTGCATGTCTATTTTATCAACGTGTATTTATTTGCATGTCCTGTACGTCTCTTCAACTATATTAGCTAATATAGTCTGTCTCATTAGGCTGTACGATTACGTCTGTGATATGGACAAGGTCTTACATGGATTACCATTCATTAACCTTGCTCATGGTCGCTTTCTCCTGTGTGCTTGCAAGAACTTAAAAGCTGGAAGGAGCCAAACTTATGGCCTGGCATCCTGCAAGGATTCTGCTCGAGTCTGAGTTTATGAAGCTCGGTCATGTGAGCTAAATATAGCTCCTGGACCTCAACTTCAAACTATCACCCTGACTGTAACAACTCGTTTATCTAGAGGCATGTACTCATGCTTAGATGGTGATGGCTAACATCAGATGGTGCGTTGGAGATGGGCGACTCGTGAATGTGATGTATGATGCTTGGGTGGCTGGCCTTCTTTTGATTCAGTGGTCTTTCATGGTTAACCAAGAGGCCAAGCCGGGCATTCTTCAAACTATCACCCTGACTGTAACAACTCGTTTATCTAGAGGCATTTACTCATGCTTAGATGGTGATGGCTAACATCAGATGGTGCATTGGAGATGGCCGACTCGTGAATGTGATGTATGATGCTTGGGTGGCAGGCCTTCTTTTGATTCAGTGGTCTTTCATGGTTAACCAAGAGGCCAAGCCGGGCATGCTGGTGTCAGTTTGATTGTCCCAGGCGAAAAGAGGTGGGGTATTGATGTCTCCCACCTACTTGGGAGGCTGGCGGATATACTATCTATGGCTATACCTAGAAATGAGATTTCCGGCTAAAGTTTGGAGATTTACCTACAATCTGAAAGTAAGGGGTAGGGATTTGTATTCTCTTTATGCAAATTCAGAGACTCCAAGCATCGATGTACATAGATATGGAACCTAAGAATGCATCCTTGAGTGGTTTTTCCTTGGAAGGTTGCATGGGGGTGGATTCCAACTAGGGAGGTGCTGAGTAGATAGGGATTGAATGTCCTTGCAAGCTGTGATTACTGCCCTATCGAGGAGTAGATGGTTGCACATGTTTTGTTTCAGTAAGGGTGCTTTAGATTTGGAGGCTTTGGGATACACCTATGGTGGCCTACCAGTCTGAATCGCCGGTTGAGACTTTTCTTGCTTGCTTGAAGGGATGCATGAGCATAGCATCGTCCCATCCTCAGAGCATCATCCCACCCTTAGAGCATCCGAGCTGCTTACGTGGCTTACCATATATCACTACCTTATAACCTCTAGATCTTTGAGCATGGCAGTTCGTCCTTAGGATTCATCTTGGAGATAGCCTTCTCTCATGCTGTTGAGATCACTTGCCTAGCTTCTGTTGGAAATCGTTTGATAATGAGGGACACTTGGGACACCTCAGCATTAGCTACGACTTGGGATCCCGCACTGCTTACTTGAGTTGAACTTTGATAGCAGTATGGTAAATGGCAGTGGTAGAGGCGAGAAGGCTTCGTATTGGAGGCTTGAATTCTAGACTTATTGCTGCTGGTGGCAATCAAAGTTTCAACATTTCGATTTTTAGAGCTTAGCTAAGAGTGGCTTGGAGAATATAAGTTATGTGAGGCTCACCCTCAAGGCAGATTGCATATTACTAGAGGGTAACTCTGCGATGGTGATTGGGTAGATTATAAGATAGGCATTAGTGGCGAATGTATTCCTAGTGTTGTAGGACATTTGGAGTATAGTAGGGATTGAGCTACTCATGTCTATCTAAAGGCGAATAGTACTGCAAACTAGATCGTCTCTTATGTGGCAGAGCATTTAGGTGGAGCTATCTGGATGAGCTATGATATAATATTTTTAATATTTTTTTTTCTTCTGATATTTAAATTTTTGATTTTGTTGAATGGGCTCTACTAGGATTGTACGACTTTTCCAATTTATCAAAGAGAGAGAAAGAGGGAGATAGAGAGAGCGCTAAACACGAGTTAGGAATATAAGAGTAATTCTTCTGGTTTTGCAGCTCTGGCTTCCCTAGATAGGAACCAAAGAGATATTTCCTTTTTTTTTGCCCCGCTCCATTCATCCATGAAGTTTTGGTTGGACACTGAAATAGTTATACAGACACAAATCTCATGATATTAAAGAACTAGTGCTTGATCCTATACCCGGCATTATTGATGGTTTTGAACGAGGACAGTTCTCTCTCTCTCTATAGCATGGACTAGACGCCATAATTATAAGACACTTAGCAAGTCTAAGTTGGCGGTACTAAATTAATAAGACAGTCCTGATTGGACCCGGCACATGAGCAATTCCTCTAGCCTCATATTTTAGTAAAATTTAATTCAACTCGATGGGCAACCCAATTCCAAATAGCCTTAGCATTTCTGAGATATTGGGAACATGTGTCACTATCTTGCTGGTGCAGTCGTATTCTTTTTTCACCATAACTATTAGTTAAAGCCAGAGTGACATTCTTTGAATAATTGAATTTTTTAAACTATATTAAATTCTTCATTTGGGCAAATGTTCCTCTAAATATCCCTGTAAACAAACGGACCCAAACTTTTTTCTGGTGGTTTTTAGATCTTTATGTAGTTTTGGTTAGGAACATGTCTCTCTATGCTACAAACTATTGATACCATACGGTATTGCTGGTGGAGATCCCACATTATGTAAATATATAATGAATGTTTTGAAAAACTTACATTCTATATTTGTGATTTATTTTTTAACGTTTGCTATACGAATTCCTTTCTAACTCTGAAAAAAATGCTGAATTTTATGTTTGTTTTTGTTACTGCCATACACGGATCGAGGTAGGAGTACAGTTTGGATAATTCTGAGGTCAGCTGGAGACGGGCTGAGCAGGTTGGGTGAGGCGTTGGGCACTAGACTCCTCCACTGGGTGGCCTATAAGAAGTCTACTTGCTAAAGGATTTCAGGTGGGGGACCCTTCGATACCTAAGTCAGAACAACGAGACAACAACATGGAAGGAAGATATTTCAATAGAGTGAGGGCTCTATAAGAAGGGTAACGTCTTGCGTACCTCATATTCGATTAGTTTCGGCTTCTTCGTTGGACTATGGGTGGGTTACTGAAGTGAATTGGTGGTCGATTTCATGTTTGGTGCAGAATTCTTCGAATTGGGCATTGTCGAACTGACGCCTATTATTGGTGATGATTACTTGGAAAAGTCCAAACTTGCATATTATGTTCTGGTAGACGGATTTTCGAGCTTTTGCTTCGGTAATCTGAGCCACTAGCTCGGCTTCTGCCCATTTGGTGAAATAATCCACCACTATAAAAAGAAACTTGTGTTGCTTGATTGCTGTTGGGAATGGTCCGAGGATGTCAATCCCCCATTGTGCGAATGGGCAAGGGAGATGTTTGCATGGCGTTGGCACTGGTCGCACCTCTCGACGAAGTTGACAACGTCCTTGTGTAGGGTTGGCCAGTAGCAATCTTGCCGTAGGATTTTGTAGGCTAGAGACCTACCCCCAGATAATTGCTACAGATTCTCTCGTGCACCTTCTGGAGTGCATAGTCTGCCTCGATCGGGCGGACACCTTTGAGGAGCGGCAGTGAGAACAACCTCTGATATAATTTGTCGCTGAGGATGTAATGGGTGGCCTGTCGCTTTATCTGGCAGGCTTCAGCCTGGTCCACCGGTACTCTTTTGTCTTTTAAGAAGTCGGCAAGTGGATTAATCCAGCTTGGCTCGGTAGTGGTGTTTAGCACAACCTCGGGCTCGTTGATGCTTTGTGTCTCTAGAACTTTGAGGTAGGTAGGTTTGGTTAACTCGGCAATCTCCGAGGTTGCCAACTTCGACAGTAGGTTGACCCTCGCATTTTTCGTTCGGAGGATATGTTGTATGTCAAAAATACAAAAGGTCGAGATGATGTCTTTTACCTTTTGTAGATACTTGATCGCTGAGGACCCCCAAGCCTTGAATTCTCCTCGGACTTGGCCGACCACCAGTTGTGAATCGCTAAACACTTTCAGTTGTTGGGCCCCGAGCTCCTTGGAGAGTTTGAGCTCGGTGATGAGTGCTTCATATTCGGCCTCATTATTTGAGACGGAGAACTCGAACCGTAAGGCATACTCGGTGATTTATCTCTCCAGGCTAGTAAGTATGAGCCCGACTCTACTGTCTGCCGAACTTGATGGCCTGTCCAGGTGCAGAATCAATGGTCGCATCGTGGAATTCATCTTTTTGGAGAGCTTGGCAGGATGCTCGTTGAGGACAGTGTACTCCACTAGGAAGTCTATTAGCGCTTGCGCCTTGATAATCGGCCGAGGTCGATACTCTAGGTCGTATTCTTCGAGCTCCACTGTCTATTTTGCTAGCCGACTTGCATTTTCAGGCTTCTGGAAAACCTGTCTTATCAGCTGGTTAGTCAAGACATTGATTGAGTGGGCTTGGAAGTATGTTCAGAGCTTTCGAGCTGAAATGATGAGGGCGTAGACCATGTTCTCCAAGTTGAAGTATTTAGTCTCAGCGTCACGCAGAATCTAACATATGTAGTAAGCATCCCTTCTCCTGAACTAGAATCGAAACCACTGTGGGGGGAGAAGTGGCTAGGTAGAGCATTTCTCCATCCTGCAGTTTAGTGAGAAGGGGGGACGAGCTTAGGTATTCCTTGAGTAGATTGAAGGCCTCTTGACACTCGGTCTATTGAAAATCTTTCGGATGCTTTAGATCCTTAAGAAGGGGAGGCAACACTCTGCCGATCTAAGAATGAATCTTGCAAGTGCGGCAACCCATCCAATTAGGCGTCGGACTTCTTTAATGGTCTTAAGGAGCTGCATCTCTTATACTACTCGAATATTCTTTGCATTTGCCTAGATGCCTTGCTGTGTCACCATGAACCTCATAAAGTTTTTTGAGGTGACCCTTAAGGCGCACTTCGAAAGATTGAGCTTCATCCGGTACTTTCTAAGAGTTGCAAAGGTCTCCTTCAAGTCGGGATGTGTTGCTCTACTGCTCGGCTTTTCACGAGCATATCATTTACGTACACCTCCATATTTTGATCGATCTGCTCTTTGAAGATTTTATTGATGAGACATTGATAGATGGCTCTTATATTCTTTAAGCCAAAGGGCATTATCTTGTAGTAATAGAGGACCCTATCAGTAAGAAAAGTCGTATTCTTCTCGTCCTCGGGAGCCATTGGGATTTGGCTATACATGGAGAAAGCATCCATGAAGGTCAGCAACTGATGTCTCGGGGTGGCGTCTACTAGTTAATTTATTTAAGGGAGGAGGAGGCTATCTTTTGGACAAGCCTTATTCAGGTCGATGTAATCGATGCAGACTCATCATTTCCTGTTAGCTTAATGTTAGCTAGCCAATCAAGGTAGCTTACCTCGCGCACGAAGTTAGCTTCCAGTAGCTTATTGACCTCCTGGTTGATGATCTGTTGCTTTTTCATGGCAAAGTTCATTTTCTTCTGCAGCACGGCTCAGTGGGCTGCGTCCATATTAAGCCGGTCAACCATAATCTCGAGACTTATTCCTGGCATGTTAGTGGCCGACCAGACAAAGACATTTGAGTTGGCGCAAAAAAAGCTGATCACTTCAGTTTGATTTTCTTTGCTCAAATTGGAGCCGATCTGGATTGTCTGGTTGGGATTGTCTTATGGAAGGGAATCAATACCATCTCTTTGGCTGGTTCCCCTCGTTCCTTCAGCTCATCCCTTGTGTCGAGTCTTTCAACCGATAGAGTTTCTACTGGCTTTTTTTTTTTGAGAGTGGCCATGTAGCATTGACGTGGCACAGCCTGGTCACCTTGGATTTCTCCAACCCCCAAACTCGTGGGGAATCGCATGAATAAATGGTAGGTGGACACTACAATGCAGAAAGCATTTAGGCCGGGGCGGCCCAAGATCGCATTGTAGGCGGAGACTCAAACCACGAGGAAGTCGAGTCTTAAAGTATTGCTTTGGGGATCTAGTTCTGCGGTGACTGGAAGGTTGACCTTGCCTTCAACGGGGACTGAGTCCTCGAAGAAGCTGACCAGAGGTGTGCTGACCTTCGAAGTTGCTCGATAGGTAGTCTCATTTTTTGGAAAGTATCGTAAAATAATACATCGGCCGAGCTTCCATTATCGACAAGTATTCTCTTTACATCATATTTCATGATAGTAAGAGAGATAACCACAACGTCATTATAAGGAGTTTGAATCCCCTCTAGGTTGTGGTCAGAGAAGGTAATGACATCCCCTGTGCGCTCTCTTCGGGGCAGCCCTGACCTCTTATGGAGCTTGGCTGCCTGAGGTGCCTGGGATCTCGGTGGGATGACCGAAGATGGTGTTGATGACCCTGACAGTTAGTTGGTTGTCGATCGGCTCTGGGGGTGGCAGGCCAGAGGAAGAAGCAGGTGCTTCTCGGTCATGTCAAGCATAGACGTATCAACCCAACCGTCTGTGTCGGATGAACGTCTCAATTTCATCCTTGAGCTGCAGACACTCCTTGGTGTCATGGTCGTGGTCCTGGTAGAAGCAGCAATACTTCCTCTTATTTCTGTTGAACTTCGCGACCTTTATCCAATGAGTAGGGGGCAGATAGCCTTGGCCTTCAATTTCCATGAGGATCTGGATGCTCGGAACAGTGAGATAGGTGTACCTCTTAAACTGGTGAGAAGGGCTCTTGAGCCATCGCGAGCCCTTCTCGCGTTGAGGTGAGATGCTTCTCGACTCTCTTTGCTCCTCACGCCCCCCTTACCTCTTGAGGGGGTGGGTTCTCTTACTGGCAAACTCGTAGAGGGTTACCATGGCCTCCTTGCCGTTGGCATATTTATCGGCTCGTGCCAACATCTTGACGAAGTCGTCTGGAAAGCATTTTTTTCAAAAAGAAAAGGAAGCTTGATGGTCGCATGCCACTCTTCATTATAGACATCGCGACCAATTGGTCTAAATTGCGGACTCCAATGTTGCCGTGTTGAAGTGGTTGTCGTATTCTCTAAGGGATTTCCTCTTCCTTTGTTTGATGTCGAGCACCACGTCCTAGCTATGGCGTCATCTTCAGCTAAAATTGAAGTGTGCTGCGAAGAACCAAGCGAGCTATTTGAAGGAGTGGATGGATTCGGGTCGAAGCTCGGAGAACCAGAATCAAGCTGCTCTACGAAGGGTCATAGGGAATGCCTTGCAAAGTACGACATCGGTGGCTCCGTGTAACATCATGAGAGCCTTGAAGCTCTCGAGGTGGTCTGAGGGATCTGAGGTGCCGCTGTACGGTTCCACCAGTGACATTTTGAACCGAGGGAGGATTGGCTTCTCCATGATCTGCCGAGAAAAGGAGGCTTCAAGAAAAAGTTGAGGTCGTTGCTCCCCCTCAGAGACTGTCCTTTAAGGGACTGAATTTGCTAGCCCATTTCCTCGATTTTCCTATTGAGGTGGACTCCCTGCTGGGGCGAGGGCTTTGCGGGGCAAATGGGTGAGAGGCTGCAGATGGAATCCTCATCGGAATGAGGACTTCGAGTACATTGTCTCCCATTCCAGCGGGGGGTTCTCCGCTGAGATTGTCGACTCTAACGCGATCGCTCAGGTTCCTGGTCTTGGGGGCGAAGGCTGACTTGGCACGTGTGTCGCATCGGTTACTAAGAGTGGGGGCTGGGCTGGCTGGATTCCGGTAGGGTCGGCCCCGGTTTGCTGCTGCCTACTGCAGGCCCTAGATCGTCACAGTCAACGCTCGTACTTATTGAGTGAGTTGGTCGAATTGCTCCTTGTCTACATGTGCAACAGGCTATTTTGGTGGAGCAAGTTTGGGGCTCTGTGGCGATCCTTAGAAAGTTGGAGCACAGCATTGTAAAGCACGCTACGCACCACAGGTTCCTTGCAACTTCATGTTAAAATCTATCCCTTCAATTGAGGTTGATGTAGCTAGGGTTGGACCGTTCCTATAGCACCAATTTGTTGATGTTGTATTTGGACCAAGGTAGGAGCGCAGCTTAAACGACCTTGAGGTTGGCTGGAGACGTGCTGAGCAAGTTGGTTGAGGCGTTGGGCATCGGACTTCTCCGCTAGGTGGCCTACGAGAAGTTCATTTGTCGGAGGATTTTTGGCGGGGGATTCTCCGATACCTGAGTCAGAATAACGAGGCAACAATATGAAAGGAAGAGATTTCAACAGAGTGAGGGCTCTGTGAGAAGGGTAGTATCCTGCATACCTCGGGTCTCTCGGGTTGTTTCCCTTATATAGAGAAGCTAAATACTAACCTTGTCGTTATCTGGATCGATATGACTTGCAATAAAGCTGCGGCTGGTGGATGGCCATAGCGTGGGGGTTAGTCCGTGTGGGCAGAGTGCAGTGTAGGTCTGACGTGGGACATGAGGCTACCATGATTATGGACTGTCAGGGTTGCCGCTTGCTTGTTAGGGCTGCTAGCTCTTGTGGACGCGTGCCAATTGTTCTCCGCGGTTGGCAACTCCTCGGTTCGAGCCGAAGTCATTCACCAAGTCGAAATCGTTCACCTCAGTTTAAGTTCGAGGACAGAGAGGTCGGTGAAGCCCGAGGCCGGGGTGCCCAGTTAATTTTCAATACCCAGCTTGCAACCATGGTAATTAATTACATGGTCGCCTCTCATAACCATAAAATCAACTGTGCGGTCACCATTCTGTTCTGTACTCTGATGTGGCACTTGATATGTAGCCAAATCCAACCGCCATGCGACACTATCATGATCTATATCAACTTGCCCATTGAAAGGGGAATTAAGCAATGGATCTGCTTCTTGTGAAGTTTAAAGAATTTTCATTCGACTGAAAGTTTTTTTTTTTTTTTTAAAAAAAAACACTTTTTTACGTTTTCATGGAACCAAAGAAAGAGAAGCGGTGTACAGAACCCTGGTAGGCTAGACTTTTAAAATCAAGGACCGAAAGAAACTCTATTTTTGTTTTTTTATAGGCTTCCAAACCGTATACTTCGTTCTGCATCAGACTCTGCCAATCTCACCAGTCCTTAGCAAATCGCATGTAGGATGCCTACTGCGGCACGGCTCGCACCAGGATCATGATATTCGAAACCATGCCCTTGGGGTGGTATCCGTCCGCCCCTTGAATTATGCGATCTCAGTGGGCAGTAGGATAACCTGTTTCCTTTTCACTGAACTGTAGTTTCTTAAAGTAAAGCATGTGTCCTTTGTGGTAGCTGGCGATCAAGGCAGTCTAGTCCACGAGGCCCACGTATGAGCGAGTATTTGTTGTGCTGTCCCCATCCAAGCCTAGGATGCACCCTTATAAATACCGTACGGTAATAATGCAGCAACCATACTGTCTCCAAGAAAGAAAGGCAGAGAAGGATGTATCCACCTCAAAGGAGGCTGTCCATTTGACCCAAAAAAAAACAAACAAAAAACAGGAGGAGGCTGTCTACATGTCACAACGTAGGTGCTCTATCTTAATGCGAACATACGTATAACCCTACACGATCTACTAAGTCCACAAGGCGCCACCAGATGACAGCAGCCACCGAGGCACGAAAACGTGAGTTTGTTATGAAACTAGCAAAGCATGGCGTCTCTGTTGCTAAGGCTGCTGCTCATTACTCTCTTTGAGGCTGCTTTCATGGATGTATTTATATCAGAATGGTCTAATTTTATCCGATTTATGAACAAAAAGCTATAATGAAAATACATGGTGAACTATTTTACAAAACAAATCTAATGGCATAAATAATGCAGACATGTTGTTCTTTATTAGCTTGATATTAACCACATGATGTTTAGATATGATCATCACGTTTTGAGGGGATGTCATACTAATCAAAAGGGCAATGGCGCATCAACTAGTCCATTGAGTTTGCTAAGTAAAGCATAATGACCTTACTAGGAGGGTAATTTTCAACTAGTGGCATGATAACTTTTGAGGATGAATTTTCACCTGTCATCCTTTTTAGGTTGAGATGCATTAAACTACTGGAGATTTGTGAATTGAAATTAGTTGTCATTCACAATGAACCCCCCGAGATTCTCGCATGACTAATAATTGGCTCTGTATGAGAAAATGACAGCTTTTCTTGTATCATTTATCATCGAGAATTTTAGACCCAGTCCAGAAGCAAGTCAAGGGCTGGGATCACTGACTTGTTCCACTGTTATACCTGGAGAAATTCCAGCGTAGCATTTTTGACTCCTAGAACTACCAGTCACCAGCAATTTGGTCAAACCCGGGTTAAGCCATGAGCGTGTATTGGTGGTTCCCTAGATCCCCTGGAATCAAGGTTATCCCCAGATTAAATCGCCTCTTAATTTATTAAATGACCAAAAAATCCCTTAATTATTAAAAAGTAATCACAAGAACTGGGCACATTTGCCTTCTCACACAAAATGCTGTTAGCTATGCTGGGATATAATTTAATCATGCGATGGGAAAAAACTGTTCATTCAAAAAGAAAAAAAAAAAACTCATCCCACCTTATCCGACCTTATGCTAGAATTAAATATTTGTATCTAGCATAACCACGATTTAACCACAATTTACCTATCTCGCTTGCAAACTGGGCCTGCAGGACCATATTGAAGGGCGTTTGACCCTATAAAAATTCTTGTTGCCACTGTGTGGTGGAGCATGCAAGAGTTTTTCCTACGCTATTTCATTCAATACGGACGCATCCACATCCAAGACACACGGAATTCCGACCCAGACCACTTATTTGAATTAGAAAACCCCAAACCCCGAAAAAAAACAAGTTCTAAGAAGCCCGGTCTACCATATTTTGTCTACACGCATCCTCAAGCTCGATGGCCAGCCAGCAATTTTATCTTATTTCTAGGTCCAATTTAGCTTGACCTCTCGCCTTGGTGCTCCCTATGTTTCATTCTCTCAAATATTTAAACCTAAAATTAATAAATTTGTGCCGAAGCAACACCAATCCATCTAATAGTGCTACCTTTCCACCAAAGTTATTTATGACCCCACCAATGTCCCTGTGATAGATAATGTGACGTATCGGTCATTGTCATCCTACAACTATTACTGAAATCCACAGCTATCACCCAAACACACAGTTGCATTTAGGTACCATCTGCTCATCCCAAGGTCTAATATCTCTGCTCTTGCCCTCTTATACTTCAATGTAGCAAAGATTCAATGTTTTCAGTCAGTTTATCAGGAACCTAAGAAGCTCATGTGAATGCGGTTTATAATTTTGTGGTTCTGCTTTGGTAACCGTAGGAAGGTTTAGATAGATGAGGAACATGCAAGGACCTATTAGATTTGATTTGCAGTATCTTTACAGTGACTTACTGTATAATATGACCTACCACCCAGTCAAATCCATCACTCAATTTTAATTTCCGAAATGTAAATAATCCAAAGACCCTGATAAAACTGTAAAATCAAATAATACAACAGTAGATACCTTTGGCACATATCAGCTAGCATCAACCTAGATGAACATGTAACATAAACACGAGGGACGGACTGCTAATAATTTGCCGACTTGATTGTTGGTCACTCAAAGAATATCCTATTTAAACCAGACCAAACCCCTAGTTAAAGCAGGGATCCCAGCCCACCAAGACCCGGAAGTAGCATAGAATCCCACTTTCCCAGGCCCACCAGGCCCATCCCTTCTCTTCTCCCTACCTTAATCCCTGCTCACAAAACCACTCTTAATAATCCCGAGTCTTAGCCAGCACAAGCTTATCACACGCACGCTTGCACCGCAGACTCCAGCTGAGGTCACGGCAGGACGCATTCCAAACCCCAATTCCATACAGCGTGAGACCAGGGAGCAAGCAACCCACAGCCCTTTTTACTATTAGCTCCACCCTCCCCCAAAATTTCCCCACCCTCCATCTACAATCCCCTTGGCCTCCCTTAAATTTTTCTACGTTCTCCAAGTCCCCATATAACATATAATAATCATCAGAGAGCAGTAAGATATCACAAAATGATTTAAAGTACATAAAGAGTTTGTTCTAAAAGACTACAATAACATGAACACTGTTTCGCATAATTAAAGACCGAAAGAAAAGTCATGCAGTCGCAGAGAGACCAAATATTTATATAGGGACTAAATAAGCTTCCATGGAAAAGAATTGCTATAGGCACGATAGTAGACGGAGCGGGATTTAATTTGTTGCCGCTCTCCCCTAAAAGGTTTCGCGTACGAACATTTTTACAGGGTCAGTTAACCCCGAAGTACCAAGCCAACTTCGGCGGGGAAAGGATTCATATCACCGGAGGAGGTAACCTTACCTCCTTGCAGCTCCGTCGGTCGGCCATGGTTGGCTCTACTCCGGGACCCGGTACGTGTCCGCCGTTATCTCCGACAACCACGAACCAGGGAACAACGCCTAATTGACCAAAATAAATAAATAAAGACAAATAAGGAACTTTTTTTCCAGAAAATAGTTTCGGATGATAAATTAGCACGGAGAAATTTCGATTGGAAAGACGAAAAATAGTGGAAGAAATTTAGAAAAAGAAGGAAAATATGGTCTTACGTCGAGCTGCTTCTGGACGACGCGAGGACGCTTTTTGGGCCGGCGGCGGGCGCGGGATCCCGTCACCGCGTAGATATCCTCCTCGATCTCCTCCCTCGTGAGCGTGATCGAGAACTTGGGCCGGTCCCTCCGCTCCAAGTCCTCCGACCTCAGCCGGACCGTCCTCCTCTCCGCCACCACCAGCGGCCGGGGCGGGGAGACACTCAGGTGCCGCTCGATCCCCATCCAGGCTCTAGACGCCGCTCTCCTCGTCCTCAGATTCCATGGCCTCGCCGCCGCCGACGAAGACGGCTCCGCCTCCGCCTCGGGCTCCGGATCCGGCTCCGGCTTCTCCGGCGACCCACCCGTAGGAAGCGGGACCACCAGCTTCATCCGGTCCGCCGCCTCGCGGAGGTGGACGAGGAGCTTCTCCCTGACCTCCTCCAGCCCCGCGTCGCCCTCGCCGCCCTCCGCCGGAGCTCGGATCCGCGGCCGGCCTCCCTCGACCGCTGATCTCCGGCCTGTGCCGCCCCCGATGATCTCCCCTTTGCGGTTCACGTTCATGCAACGGAGGAGCCGCTGGTTCCCCCACGTCTTGAGGACCGGAAAGGAGAAGTTATGGAGGAGGTTACCCTGCGCCTCTGCTCTCGAGGGCACGGCCGCGGCCGCCGACGGGGGATCCGGCGGCCTCGAGGCCGTCTCGGCGGAGATCACCATCGATTCCACCGCCCCAGCAGTGCCCCGATCCAACTGCCGCTGGTTTTTCCTGGTGGGAGGGAGAAAGATACGAGGGTTGGGGGATGAAGAAAACCGGCGCTGGGGGAGAAGTATTTTACCGGAAGGCGTCTAACGTTCGGTTGGGTAAGGGTAGGGGGAGGGCGGGGGAGGAGCTCTTAAGGGGTTATAAAGGAGAATAAAATGATGGGGGAGAAAATACCAAAGAATACGCGCGTCGGAGTTTTATAAGAGTGGGTAGGCGTCCGCACACGCGAGCCGTCCGCACGGCTTTGCGCCCTGGCTCGGCTGGCTGGCTTTCCCTCGCCTCTTTTTGAACGCACTGTGGTCGTCACGTGACTTCAAGTTGGGGCTTGAGAGGGCGGTGGACCAGCGGGCGCGCACGCGACCGAGTGGCGGCAAGGCGGACAGCGTGGACCACCGACGGAAGGCTACAATTGGCGCGGCTTCGGTCCGGTGTTTTGCGGACTTTAAGATTCGTAAGGAGCATCACAACGGTTTTGGCGATTTTAAAGCGTTCCGCTCGAATTTTAAAACTGGAAAAAGCTGTCTACGACAAGCTTTGTTCCTTGCTCTGTTCTTCCTATTTTTTATTTTCCGGCAGAAGCTAATACACAAAGGCTTACCCCGACAAGGAAGGAGGAGAACATTGGGGAAAAAATTGCGTAATGGAGACTTGAATGTCCATGCTGGCAGAGGATGATTGTTCAAGCAAAATAAAATAAAAAAAATTATTTTGCTACGAAGCTAAATTGTAGAGTAGTATCTCCAAATCATGGTGGTTGTATCTTACATTCTTCATCCGGGATGGAATACTTTGGAAATAATATGATGACTATCATAGTAATTGTTATTAGTTATTACATAAAAAATTTAAACAGCATAATTATTAGCTAAAAATGAATAATTTTTTTTTGTTGATCGACAATGAAACACTATTTTAGTTAAATAAATGAGAAAAATGTCACATAGTGAATGTCCAAGTCACCACCATTTAATAGTCAAATGATGAACTCAGGTATCAATATGCATAATGCAATAGAAGATTCACACACACACGTCACCTTGATTCCCCTCTAAATACTCTATTTATGTTGTAGTTTTGGGTTATCCATGGTGGATTACTTTTTATGTCTCACGTCTCACGTGTCCCTTGTCAAAAATAAGCCTCAAAGTCTCCCGAAGACTCTTTTAAGGCAAGTGCTTCATAAACAATATTTTTTCTAAACATCACAAGTATAGCTTGTCTTCATACATATAGAATAACACTTTTTGCTAACAATTGATCAACATCATCACTGCAGGCTCATGTTCGCACTCTGTTTTCGTATTTAAAATTTCCGATTCAATTTGATAGGCAGAACATAAGAGCATTTTCAAAAAAATATTTTAAAACAAACAAAAATAATAATAAATTGAAAGGTTAAAAGTTTTAGTCGATAATCATGATATACATACATGATATATTTCACCGTATAATATGCATATGTCGTGTGCATAGTAATATCATAGTTTTTTTTTGCAGTAACTTGGGCCACCCAAAGTTAAATCCCAGCTTCGTCTCTGCATAGAAGCTAATCCCAATAACACAAGCATCAAAGTGCTATATCTTTTTCAAATTCTAAATTGCATCACCTACCGTTAGAATAAGTTTGAAATACAAAAGAATTATGACATGCACTTACACAACAATCTATGTTATCTCTCTGCATCATAGATTGACAGGATATCTAGCTCAAAACTCATAAATTTAAAAGAAGAATAAATATCTCCATCTACTAAATCAGAAGAGAATCCCATGCATGAAATTGTTTTCAGAAAGGAGCCAACATTAACTGTCATAGTGTCCTTACCCTGGGAGTACTGTTTTAGCCAAGCTAACAGTAGGTCACACAGGTCTGGGACCATCCTTTCATGGATTGTTAAAGATACAACATAATAAGGTTAAGAGTCGGCAAAGACAAATCATTATGAGAGAGGAAAGAACTAATTAACATAGAAGATTGGTGCCACTCAGCAGGAACTAAATTAAAGTTGAAAAGGAAAAAAAAAAAAAAAAACAGTCTATAGTAACAACAACCCATCAATACAAAGTGTAAAAGCTGTTTAAAATGTCAAATGCAGAAAGCATTAGAATTGCTCTCAGAAGCACGGCAATAAGTGCACAAACGTATCTTGAAAGGTTAAAATTGTCAATAAGCAACTTAACAATTGCATTACCATGAGAAATCACACTCACTGCTTGCTCTACTTTAAGTAGAGAATAATTATTAAACAGAATAGCACTCAGAAAATGGGCACTGAGATTAGACTTATAATAAAGTCATTCGTTTTCTTATCATTGGTTTCTTTTAAGGTGAAGGCATCCTTTCATGCAACTACCATTGCATGAACATAAAATTCAACCAAATCATCGGACAATGAATTATGCCTTAGATCCCAGAATTTGAATCTTTTCATAAAACTCACATGCTCTATACAAATCACGTATGAATACATTCAATAAAATTAGAAAATAAAATATTCCAAAAAAGAGTGAGGAGGACACATCTACACTGTTGGTCCGCAATATCTCGTGTGCAACCATACAGAATGCAATCTAATCCGCCGCTCTGTTGGCCAAGTGACCTTTGGTGCATGGTCTTTATCAAGATAATGATCTAGCTAGCAGACAAAGCCATAAACATTTTTGAGAGGAAACAGATAAATCCACAATCAATCCTATGCAAAGTCAAATTTTCACCTGCAGCAATTAGCTAGCAATTTCATATCCTCAGTCACCTCTCCTTTGGTTTGTCACTTAAAAGAATTTGAACAACTCAAGAGGCAAAGGTGAAAAGAGAATAAAATTAGGCATGTAAAGAAACAAGCTTGCGCAGTCGATAAAAATGCGGACTTACACTTCCATTCAAGCTTATTTAAGTATCAGTAGGGTTGAGAGGAGAAGGGGATACAGAAACGAACTCGGATTCCGAGGCCACCGGTTCTCTGCCGGAACATTGCTAGCGGCACTCCTCGTCCTCAGATTCCACGGCCTCGTAGCCGCCACTGCGGCCGGCGGAAGAAACCTCGCCCTGCCTCTCCCCTTTCTCCCCTCCCCTGCCTTCCACCTCCTTGAAATCCCTCGCCCCCGGAGAGGATGAGGAGGACGGCCAGTTCCGGGACGTCAGGGGATCATGGTGGGCCGCCGGAGCCGTCGATCCACCGGCGACGGCTGCCTTCGCGGGTATGCAGCGGAAGAACCTGTGGGTGCCCCAGCCTGGGGTCGGGAACGTGAAGTTGTGGAGGCGGGATGAGGAGAGCCACCGCGAGGGAGTGGGCGGGTCGCGTTCTCCGCCGGCTGCTTTTCACCGGCGGTCCGAGAACGCCGCCACCATCCTTCGAGACCATCGAGTAGGCGGTGAGAGAGAGATCTGGGGTCTATTCGTCTCGCGGTCTGTACTCTAAATGAGGTTGGGATCCACTGGTTGCAATGAGAGGTTCATGGATCCGATGGCTAATAGCCAAGCATTGTGGGATCACCGGAGTTGTGATTAGAATTGGAGTCGACGTAGGCCCGGTCGTTACGGGCTGGTTCCGATTTTTCATCTACTTTAAATGCTGATTAGTTGTATGCTTCCGCGTGTGCTTTTCATGGATCGATCTACTTCTCTATTTGCGATTTCATCGAGCTTATCTAATGCTGTCTATCTTGTACAACATGATGAATCTAAGCAAAGCTCGGAGGAAAAATGTTTGATAAAATTTGCCCGTGCCATTCTGAAATCTTGTGCTTTCAATTAGTTGCTGTGGACCACTGCTTTCCGAGATTTGTAATATCTAAGTTGCATGTTAAGCCCTACTTTAGAACATTAAAATTCGCTATACTTTTTGTATAGCACACCATAAAAGAAGCTCTGGAGACAAAAATGAATAATGCCTGGCAGCATTGTGACTGATGGCAATCAGAATTTATGTGATATTCTTCTAGTGAACTCTTAAATTCAGCATGCTCACCATAACATTAATAAGGTAATAAAGTTGTTTAGTTTGGAGACTTAAAAACACAAGATGTTATTTTCGTTAATCACTTTAATTCCAAGTGTTGATAGTATAAGAAACTTACTGTGGTAATAATGGCTCGAGAAATTAAGCTAGCTTCATCCTTACTATATAAGGTCTTTTCTTGATGTCATATGCTAAGTGATATTTGGCAATAGCGCAAGTTTCTTCAATGTCTGCTGTTAGAAATAAGTAATCCCTATGTATAGCAACAACCCTCGTACATTAGAGAGGATAGTAACTGTTGGTGAAGTCCCATGTTTTGATCCAAGAGACTTGATCCATATAAACAAAGAGAAAATCAAAACTTCCTTTACTCCACCGTCCACACGAACGCGATGCTGGCAATCTAGTTGAACCGCATCTAAATCCAAAATGACACCACCTAGCTATAGTTCTTTTTACTTCATGAATCCTCCCTAGCTATATCTTTGTTGCGCAATGTCCGGGATTTGAACCCTTGACATCTGTAGCAACCATATCAAATCTTATCTCCAATTACATGCATAATGATATGCACTTAAAAAGGTCGTAAATCTACCTAGCAACTTTATTTTTTTTTGCATTCTCAGTACTTGTTTTGAATCACAATTCTAAGCCAATATTGCATCTTTCTTTTCGAGTTTTGCGACTTGATTGGTAAATTAAACTGGCATTATCACTGAACAGTTGTTCTAATATATTTTTGTACCCTCACGTACCAATCAATATCTTTGATGCCACGCGTCAACACAAACTTGCGTTGTGCACGGCACCAAAGCATCCACCATCCTGATCTGGCTAGGAGCTCCCTTGCAAGCGGTCGTCCAAATCTAATTCCCACACTTCATCAGAATTCCATGTAACACCACATTGCGCTGTACCTAACTGCCGGGCAAAAGCCAAGGCCTTGCATCACAACCGAAACTTCTCCCCGTCACTCAACGTCAGCCGTCGGATTCATGAACCCCCGTCTCCAACGACGATCAACCAGTGCACCGCAACAAGGGTCCACGAATCATGCGGGCGTGATAAAAAGCGATCCCATCACCCAACGCCGAATCTTAATTCCCCTCCTTATATAAACCTCGAGGGAAACGATAGACGCCAACGTCAAGCATCCCTCCCTCCTTGTCTTTCTCCTTCTCCTCCCCTCTCTCCCTCCCACGGCCGAACCAAGGAGGATACGGAAACCGCCCCCGATCCCGCCGTTGGCGATGACCTCGACGGAGGAAGGTGATCTCCGCGGGAGACTGGCGGAGGACTGGACCCTCTCCCCGCGGCGGCCGAGGCGCTCGCAATCCCGCCTTCACAACTTCTCCTTCCCGACCCTCAGCTGGGGGCGCCACAAGCTCCTCCGGTGCATCAACATCAAGGGAAGCGTTTCCGGCGAGGCCGCTGGATCGGCGGCCGCCGAGGTGGCACAGCACGACCCCGGGGCTGGCCGGAAGCGCCCGGGCTCCGCCTCATCCCGGGGGAAATCTCAGCCCCCGAGGGCTTCGCCGGGAGGGAACGGCTCCAAGGAGGCCAATGGAAGAGCAATGGAGGAAGGGAAGGGGGAGGAATCCTCCTCTTCTGCTGCAGCGGCGGCGGCGGCGGCGGCCATGAGGCCGTGGAATCTGAGGACGAGGAGGGCTGCCTGCAATGCTCCGTCGGAGAAGGGGCGTCCCCGGAACCCTAATTCGGCTACCGGGTCGCCGTCTCCGTTGTCTGCCGAGAAGAGCAAGCCGGTGGCCAAGTCGGTCAGACTGAGATCGGATGACGCAGGGACAGGGCAGTGGCCCACGTTCTCGATCTCGCTGTCTCGCAAGGAGATTGAAGAGGACTTTATGTTGTTCAAGGGGACGAAGCCCCCTCGGAAGCCTAAGAAGAGGCCTAAGATGGTTCAGGAGCAGCTGGATGTAAGAGATTTTTTGATAAAAATCTGATCTTTTTTAAGTTTTCGTCTCCTCTCCTCCATTTAAAAGAATCCTTAATTTTTTCCCCAATCACATTAATTTTTGTACTTATTTTTATGTTTGTGGTACTTTGACTGCAGTCGCTTTTGCCTGGTTTGTGGCTATCCGAGATCACTCCGAATTCATACAAAATCCATGCGTAAGGCAGTCGTCTTTTTTTTGTTTTTGTTTTTGGTGTATGCGTGTGATTTATATTCTTCTCTTTTTTTCCAGAATCTTTTGAATTTTCTGTATAAATTTGAACCGAGACCTTGGTGAATTGTTTTTTGTTTGCAGAAGTAAGAGGCCGTGAACGAAGCAAGGGTTTTTTCGTGAAGAAAGCTTCCACGGTTTTTAACTGCTGACTATTACTTTAGTCCGGTGACCATGGTTAGGGCGATTTTGTAGCACATCATATTGATCTGTAAATTGAAAGTTTAAATAAATGTTTAAAGTTTGCATTTTGATCTGCTAGGCAAGTTTGTTTCTTTACATTATTGTCTAATTTAAATTTCTTATTTTATTTTATTTTAAATTTTCGGAAAAAAATTTGCTCAATGAGGGCATGCCAACATGGCTTGGTTTGATTAAATATTGATGTGAGACATAGATGGTGTAGTTAGTTGATTGTTTTGAATGGATAATCACTTTTGACTTCAATATTTTTGCTATTGGGTGGCAAGTACCATATATATTGGTGTTATCCTCTGTGTCTTTTCTTTCTTTAATTCTTTAAGTCAACATTGCCTTATGAAAAACAGTCTCATGCCTGTGCTCATATTATGTTGTAGCATGAGAATGCATGTGTTTTCAGCTAGATATTGTGATATACTGCCATGTATATGATGCCGTGGAATGACAGAATTTTGTGTGAGTCCCTTTGCACTTCCTGCATAGGAGGGTCATACATTCTTCTGTACGATGATCAGATGCTAATACTGGGTTATATTAATCAGGATCTCAAAACAAATCACACTTTGTATATGTATTGTTCTCATTGTTTGTATTGTTTTTCAGTCTTGGCTGAAAAACTTGCTAGATATATATACTCTTTTTGTTGTTTCAACATGGGCCTAGCAGCCTCTAAATGTTTGTAAACTTCTTCAAGAAGTTTCTCCTTCATAGAACTAGGTCTTCTTCATTTTAAATATGTCCTTATGGCTCTGCATTGAAGAGAATGATGACATCTTACCATCTCTGATAAATAGTTACTGCAGCAGGAAATAGTATCTAAATCAGAAGCTTATCCTAGATCACACTTACAATGAAATGGTTTTTGAAAGCTAAACACCATAACTTATTTTGGAACTCATGGTAATAGCTAGATGAAATAAAATGGTATTTTCTAAGCTTGGTTATAGGGGTATCCAAGCCATCACTTGGTTGAGATTATCATGTCAGCTGTTGACTTGCTATGAAACCTAGCTCTGTGTCTTGAATCATCCCATAGGATTTTAATTCATATTGCTAAGTTACTAATTCTGAGGATTTATTTAACATAGTTAAGGCCAGAAATTGATTTACTTGGTTCCCTTGAGTCTTTTCATGTCTTGCACTGTTCTCTCAGAATCCTAGCCAATCTTTACTCTTGCAACTGAAGCCTAGTTATAATTGCTCCATTAATAAGCATTCAAGTGATTCAATTTCCTACCCTTCAAGCTCCAAAAGTTCTTTTGGGCAAAATGTTTGAGCCTGAGGATGCAAACGGAAAGCTATGATCATGAAAAACGTAAACCATGATGAGTTACAAACTTTTATAGAAAAATTAAGATAGATGAAGAGGAAGGTAAAGAATAAGAGATCTTCTATGAAAACCACTAAACAAAACCCTGTAACTTTAAGGAAGGGAAACTAGTGGAATGTGGGTCTTGGTTTTGCATGAAATTGTACTAAGTAAATTTTGACACAAAATTGCAAATCACTTTTTTTTAAGAAGGAAATCTCTCTCTCTCTCTCTCTCTCTCTCTATCTATCTATCTATCATTCTATCTATCTATCCATCCATCCATCCATCTATCTATCTCTCTGTGTGTGTGGGTGTTCACATTCATAGACTCATCCACCAGAGACATACAAGAATGCATACACTAGAATATGATCTTTCTTCTTAAACATGCTTTGTTTGGACCCATTTAGCATTCCTCATTCTTCTTTAGAAGTTGCTTATAAATTCGGTTTGGATGGGTAAGAGAGTTTGTTGTTAACATGTCTTATCTTACTAGATAAAGGCATACTAAGAAGTTTGGCTTTGTATTCTTTTATCCGTAATAATTTACCTTTTTGGTTGCTCCCCTAATTCAGTAACTTTCCCCTAAACTTTGTAGACCCTATGGCTCGAATAAATTTGCTGTCATTTTCTTTTATATTAAATTTGATAGGTTGGTGGTGTTATTTCGGCCTTGAGATGTACTTGAATTTTGGGCTACTGAATCACACTTTCTCAATTTTAGCTTCTAAAATATGGCTGTTGAGAAACCTACAGAAAACAGACCATGATGTTTATATCAATAACTTTGTGTTATATAGGCAAATCGCTTAACGGATGGATTGAAACTTTAACCTTTGAAGGTGTTACAATCCTATTATTGTTGGTTAATCTAATCAAATCTTGTTTACTGTTTCTGTTTTTCCTTATGCAACTCCTGCTATGCCTATTAATATATTCTCTTTTTTCTACAATCTTTACTGTAACAAGTGTTCTATTAATATGGGTCAATTTATAGATTAAAGTACAAGTTACTGATTTTTGAGTTTCTACATCATCATCCCTTAACTGTTTTTAGGAGTTTCAGTAGTTGGAAAGATATAGTCAAATCACAGAGTTAGACTCTAGATGTCAACCCTCTGCAAATTAGTACAGTCCTGGCCAAGATGGCTTGGGAAAGGATGGTCGTGGCATGAAACCTGAAGGAACGGTTGGCAGAGGGAAATATATTCTATCGGTTTCACTGTCATGAAACCAGCGTGCAAGCCTCCGAGTTTCCACCAAACTTAAGAATTAATAGAATTTTTAAGTACTCATTTGGTTCACGAAAAAAAAAAGTGTGATAAAAAAGGAAAAAAAAATTCTCTTATTTAATTAGAACTGTTGAAGAAGAAAGTTGAAAAAATAGCATTTCTGTGGGACTAAAATTTTCATATTTTATGAAAAAAAATCAGAAGAAACATAAAAAAGCTATTTTTCCATTGGTTGGAATTATTTTTTTTCCAAAATTATTTTTAAACCTTCAAAATTAATAGATAAGATTTTTCTTTTTATTAAAAGTATAATAGATATTTTACATAATTTTTTCAAAAAAGCAAATACTCAACCAAACATAAGCACTTGCGAATGACCATTTTCTCATGGTCAATTAAACATGCCAAAATTATTTTTTCAGACATTATATTTTTAATAATCAACTTTTTTAAAAAAATATTTCGATGATTTTTTTTTTCTGCGAATCAAATGAGTCCTAAATAAATACGTATTAAGGCAATGCTTAATATGAGATATCTTACCCCAAACACAAATGGTTGACTAACGAACCATTTTGTTTTAAAATCTTTCCATGAAAATTATTTGATCACCATCTTGTCTAATGTTGACATTGGATGATATTTTATAGTTCTTTCTGTCACATACTTATTACAATTGAATAAAAATAAAATTGCTGTATGTGTATTTGGTTAGGGATAATCATTTTTTGTCATCAAAAACCAGTCCAATCTAACATGTTCTGAAATAGGAAAAACTAGAGTAAGTTTTAGCTTCTTAGTTTCAGTTAACATCAAACTCGACCACCACAACCGCTTTGTGGTCAACTTTATATGGTTTTGGCCAATTTTTTTGGTTTGGTTCAGGCATGTCTTGATGGCAGTCTGTTTTGGGCTATGGCTTTGAAGAACCGCTTGGGAAATCAGCTCCATGTCACTAGAAAGGCCTATAGAAAGTACTCATAGGATGACATAATTTGAAAACTTGCTTCAATAACTCGGACAAATTTGAAACGTATGCTTTGGATGTTCAAACGGCGGGGCCCATCTCCCTGGGCTGCCGATACGGTTTATCTGGGCCGCCCGTGGAGGGCTTCAAGGGGCGGGCCGCGGGCGGCGGGTACGGGGGAGGGAATGGGTTTTGAATGGGGGTGGCGGTGGGCCAGAGGAGAGCAGATAGGCTTAGGTTCTATGTGGGAGCAGAGGGGCCACAAGGGCACTTTCGTCATCATCTTAGATAAAATGTTATTTCATTTATTTTTTATGCTGCAGGATGGATCGCAGCCGCAGGATCATCTGTGCAAAAAAAACAGAGAGTAAAACTTCGAAGTTTTTATAAGAGTATATATACAAAAGAAAAAATCTATTTTTTTTTGGGTACAATGCGCTTACAACTGTCAGATGTGAATGCGGCCAATAAAATCAAAGAATAAGTAGCTATAAAGAGATTCCGATGCAGACACGTGTTCTATCCAATAAAATCTCTCGACTCCGAGTGATGTGCAGCAAAGTAGACAACCTACAGTTTTTATTGTATGACACGATCATATTGTTTTAGTTCCTGCATATTTATAAGGTATGGTTCAGCTTAGATTGATTTAGGATTATTTTTGAAACGGAACTAACTTCAATCAGTTTACTGGAATCAAAACTGAATCGATTATCCGTGGAAATCGGTTTAGATTAATCTGATAAATTCAGTCCGGTTGGGTACGGTTTACCATGTTGCCGGGATAATTGAACTTCTATCAAATGGGTTGGGCTTCTACATGGAGAATAAAATCGTATGAGAAAGAAAAGGAGAAACAAATCCTGCTGTTCTCCCACCGTCATGAGTGTCGACAGCAGTTCGGCCGGGACGATCCCCAGCTGCCCTGCTCTACATCAAGAACCACCACGGGACTACGGGCGGGCACTGATCGCTGGGTCCGAGAGGCAGCGGCGAGGGAGAATCGAGGGGTGGGTTTTTTCTAGGGTTCATGGGGTATTGGGTGGGGATGCTTGGGAACGGATGGAACGGGAGAGGGTGGTGGGAATTGCGTTGGTTAGAATTAATTAATACAAGAACGGAGGCGTAGCGGCTATTGGAGCCCAAGCCGGAAAGACATAATTCGTTCTTCTTGATATTTATCGACTCCTCTGGTAACTGCAATTGGAGTGAGCCAATCCATGGAAATGGACGGATCGGAGCATCAGAGTTCTGAGAGGAGGGAGGCGGCGGAGATCGGAGGTGGCGGTAGCTGCTCGATGTAGGGCCTGTGAGGGAGGGAGAGAAGAGAAAAGGAAGCCATGTGGTGATTGAAAGGGATGCCTTTTTGCTCGACGGTATGGTCAAGAGGTAACGAGAAGAAAACTTTGCCCAATCTAGGGTTAGAGGATCAAGATTTGGGATTTGGCTTCAACAAGAAGAGTGGGTGAAGGGCGGTCCCGAACATCCGAGTGGGAGGAGAGCACGAAGCTATCGAGGAGAAGACGTTGAAGGGCGATCCGTACGGGGGAGAGGAGAAGACGTTGAAGAGGTTAGGGGCGGCGGCTAGGGCATTCAACGAGCTTGAACTGGGTATACAACACCCCAACTCAACTTGGCCTGAACCGGTTAAGTGCATATACGGTTCAATTTAATTCTGTTTTTTTTTTAAAAAAAATTAAAGCAAAATACAACGGATGTGTTTTCTTTTTTTTTTAAATACAATGGCTATTCACACATTTCTAGTGTAAGTAACACTAGAAGAGTCTAGAAAGATGATATGGCGCAATAGTGGAGCGGCAGCTATATAATATGTCCATAAGGGCTTGTTTGATTTGCGGGAAGCATTTTTTTTCTATAAATATGATTCCTGAGAAACAGATTCCTAGGAAGAGAATGCCTCGGAAAGTACTTTTGGCATATTTGGTTAACTTTGGAAAAGTGACAGATTTCCAAAATGCTTATGTTTGGTTGACCATCCACTTTTCTAGAAAAGTTATGTGTAATTTCTATTATATCCTTAATAAAAATTAGGTTTTTAATGCCTCTTTAATGCTGAAGGGTCTTTTTGGAAAAAAAATAAAGGTGGAGTGATTCCCGCCTCATGGGGAAGTAACTTTCCCATATTTCTCATGGGAAAGAATTTTTCATGAAATGTGGGAATCATATTCCCATGGGAATATAACTTTTCCATCTCTCTTTTTTGAAAACTCCAACTAAACAAGAGACATCTTATTACTTTCCCATTGACCACACTTTTTCTCCTCCTTTTCCTGCGAACAAAACGAGCTCTAAGATCTTTTTCGAGTATTGAGCAGCAAAGAAGGCGATCCAGTCCATCGTCCTGTTCATCTTTTTTAACACGTGCACAGCCTGAAAGAAGCCGCAATCCCTCACCAACATAGAAGGGATCGATTTTTTCAGTTTCTGCACTTTCTAAAGCAAAATTAAACCAAGTGTGAAAAAGCTTACTCAAACTGTACCGAAAGAACTTGTTCGGGTCGGTTTTGCTGTTTGGCCTGTTTTCCTGCATACCCCTGCATATTTTAGGAATGTCATATGGATTTATGTTCTTTTTCTAAGGCTAATTCTTTGACGTGGATCGTATCTTCAGGCTATTTCTTAGAGCTTTCATGCTTGTCTTGGAGCATTATAAAGAATAATTTACCCCACTGCAGTACACCGGAAATGAAGGAAAGAATAATATGGATTTGTCTTCTTTTATCCAGCTTCGTTATAAGCCTTGTGATCCTCTCTTCATAATATGATTTTGTTTGAACCGTTGAACACTTATTTTCACCATTGTCAATGCAGACACAAAGATTGAATGAACTAAAAACACTTCACCTAAGTTTCTTGGCAATTTGTGCTGCAATCAAAAGGTTGCATTCTTTGCGATGCCCAAACTTGTCTTGAGCCACTTTTCGACTGCCCTTTTTGTGACTCTCCGAGTCTGACGTCGCCCATTTATCAAATGATGGCAGAACCTGAAGACACTTCCAAAACCCTTTCGTTTAGATAAGACATATATCAATGGTATCCTCGATCGAGTCGATCCTCGTCAGGCCATTTTGAGATCAGACTTATCAGAGAGCAATTCTCCTCCTTGCTTTAGGTCGAAATGCCTGTAATTTACAAGCTTCAGTCTCATTCATCATTGCTGATCCAAAGAGCACCAATGCCTTTAACTCCAATGACAGATGATCTTTTCACTCAATCTAGTCAGTCGAAGAGGTCCCCTATTTAGTACCGAGGCACTTCCACTCTACCAGTGAAGTTGCTGCTAGACAAGTTCTCTGCAAGTACTCAGAGAAATCTCCAACCAAAGGCACCATTTGTTCTCTATGCAGGTGGTCTCCAGAGCTTTCAAGTGGGAAGTCTAACTCCTGTCTCACCAATATATTGACAAGGGCCCTAGTATTATATAAGCATGTTATGCTTTGAGTTTTCACAGACAAATGATGACCACTCGCATTGTTATCTATAGCACATACAAGTTGGCTAGGAGGGATAATTTTCCCTCAAAATTGATTGGTTCTGTGTCTGCCTACCAGCCAACAGGCTGGTTTTGCTCTTGAAAGCAAACTCTACAGTTTGGAATGAGCTTTCTTAGCGAAAATATCATGGCTGGAGTGCTGTCGGGCACTATCTACAAATGATGGCATCCACAGCTCAGCATCTTGTTGCCTTCTACGTAAAGATACAGCTCGACAAACATATGCGGCCAAAATATGGTTCGGTATGCAACTTGGTGAGCTAGCCCTTGTTTAAGGGCCAAACTAGAGCCAACCAGACTGACAAAATATCTCACCCAAATCTACACAGGGTTGTATCTTTCCCACAATAGAAGGATTTACCTTCCTTCGCACAATTCCACTGCTGCATCACCTCTTGCGTAGATCTGAAAACGCTCTGAACTAAGTCATTCATCTATATGCATAGATCTTGAAGCGAACAGTGATGATCCAATAGTGGATTTGCATGCATGAAAGATACACCCGTGACGCGATCTAAACTTTGGGTTAGTTGTATTCGGGAGGATTAGGTTGGATTGATCCAAGCAAGGTTTTAATTGTGTTGGATTGGCATCCTTGTTATAGACATGTAGGATAGATTTGCGTATGGTGCATAGGACTTGAACACTAGAAATGGGATTGTATTGCATATGGTTAGGAGTCCTATTATAGATATTCAGGTTGGTTTTGGGTTGCGAGAGTGTGCGTTGGAGCCTAACCTGGCAGGAATTAAGTTAACGGCTTTCGCTCCAACCTCATTCGAGTAAGATAAATATTGGTCTAAACGAACCCAAACTGCAAGTTAGGGTTTGGTTTAAGCTAGGCACAAATTGCATGTCTAACCCTTGAAAAGATCTAATTTCTACATCTCTTTTTCTGGGCGAAGAACCAAATTCATGGTGCTTATGCTTGGGTGCTAAGCATAAGCACCCCTATATATATATATTTATGATGTTTTTCTGGGCAAAGAAAGTGGGGTCAAATGTGGATGATATTTTTTATGATCTTTTCTACCTTTATATATTTAGCACAGGAATCCACTAAAATTAATTTCCAAACTTTTTCTCTAAAGAAAAAAATGGGTCCGCCAACCTATTGAAGGTAGATTAGTAATGGCCCATGGGCCTGGTCCGGCTTGGTTGGCTGGGGCCAGCCTAGGGGTCTGTTCAATGTGCAACGGCACGTGCGACAAGGAGAGGAGGACTCCCGATGGAAGTTGTCTTCCTCGCCGAGTTCGTCAAGGAAAGGATCTTAGGGCTTACCGGACTCCGGTGAAAGCCCTAGGACTCGATCTATAGAAGGGCGTCTTTTCTCTAACCATTGCTCCAAATATTTGGTGAAATCCCTTAAGTTTTCGCTTGGATTCGTTGAACATTCTTAGCAATTCATCATCAATTCATCACCAGAAATTGAGGTGTGGGCTTCTAAACCCTCTTCCCTCTTCTCCAAAGTTTTAAGGCTGTCATTGCCTGCCAATTATGAGCAGTTGATGGTTGGATCTTAAAAACAAGGTTCCCCTATTTTTCTTCCTTTTTCTTCTTCCTGTCTAGCCAGCTACATCGCTGAGGGTTGTGACTGCTGCTATCGTTGAGGTCATTGTTGTCGTTGCCGTTGTTGCCGGAGGTTGCTACCATTGGGGGTGGAGGTGGCCGGCTATGACTCTCTGTCTGTCTCCCTCTTATTTCTCTCTTGTCTTTTCTCTCTTGCTCTCTCTCCAATGTTTCTCTCTTTATCACTCTTTCTCTCTTTAAATATTTTAGGACTAGTAGAGGGTCCAGATATCTAGGTAAACCCAGGTTGACCAAGTGGATCTTAGGAGGGGGTTTCGGGTAAGCAATGTTAAAATTTAATACCGTTCCTTCCATAACTGTATACCATTGATCATGATTATTGTGGTCGCTCTAATAATTAGGCCTAATCTTGTAGTGGGACAACATCTGGACAAGAAGGTGTTGAGCTGACCACTTTACCTTCGAGTTCGTAGATCGAGGAGAGGATTGGTGTACCCAGTGTTTGAGTCTATCATCGATAGAGGTAAGAAATCCAGTACACAATCTTCTATATTGATCATATGTTCTTGTAATATGTGTCAATGATTTGGGATTTGCACTGTTTGCCATATGATTGTTGATTTATTTTTGACATGGTTATATATATATATATATATATATATATATTTTTATGTTATTCGACTATTCACTATAAATTTGGTTAGTTGGCTTAATTGGTTAATTGTGGAGTCATTGGATATTTGTTCATTTTAGGCCTTGTATGATTTCTAGGGCATCGCTCCCGTGCTCATGCGGTCATATCACTTGACAAGATCCACGCATTCGCTTTGTCACTGGTAATTGAGTAATTAATGTTGCAGGGATATGGAATTGCACCGCCTCGAGTTACATTTATTTCATTTGCAATTTCTGTCAATTTTTTCGATTTTTCTTATTTTCCACTTGGATACCAGGTCTGGTTACTGCATTATTGTTGGTTTTTGAATAAAGCGGCATGTCCAATTGCATTCAGAAATCAGAATGAACGAAGAACCTGAAAAATGCCAATCACAAACTTGCAAATAGCCATATGCTTGGTCCAGCTATTCTTCACCCAAAATATGCATCGATCCAGAAAAGTCTTTTAAACATTTTGAAACGATTCTTTACCCAAAATATGCGTCTCCAGAAAACATTTTGAAATGATCGAATGGCCAGCATCCAAATTTTGAGGATGTAGAAGAACATTTGCACACAACCTTTAGGCTTCGTTCGGTTGTAGGATTATGAAATTCAGTCAAAATATAACAACTTTGGAGCCAAAAATAGAATTGAAGTAGAACAGAACAAACCTACGTATCTCACATACACCAGCACGATGGAGTAATTCATCTAGATCACAAGAGAAAAAAAGAAGTTAATGCTTCTCTTGCCTCAACTTAACTTGTGTTACAAATAAAATCCGAAACGTAGGGGGCAATTCTGCCCCCCCCCCCTTGGGTCCATTGCCTTTCCTGCATTTGCCATTGCCGACAATGTTGCATGATGGAGCCGTGCTCGATGCATGGTGCATGGTGCATGGTGGAGCCGTCCTCGATGCGTTATTTAGTCTCTGTTATGTCTCCCAATAACTGATTCCCTTAGCCTATACTGTTCTGCGTGGTTGTATATGTGTGTGGTTCTGTTCTGTGAGGCACAGTGGTCACTGTACGTAAATAAAGCCGCCACCTTTCCTAATTTTTCTCTCTTTAAAGAAAAAGAAACACATGCAAGGCTGTGTGTTTCAGAGAAAACTTGAATATTTTGACGCTATCTTTTAAACTCTTGGGCAGTCTTGGCATTTACGCTCGTGCATGCACGCGCTTATGCGGTCATGTACGTAGGGATGACCGCGCGGGGTGGTGCGTTTGGCCAACCAATCTCTCGTTTATACCTTCCGTGACATCAACGCGCTCAAGCGATCTGCACCGAGCTCATAAACATTCATGCCATTCTGGCCTGCACTTTTACATCGCAGTAACCCCCACGCGAATGACCCAATATTGTACTCAATTCTCACCCACAGCATCCATGTGACACCAACTGGAAAGAGGACTACTCTAAAATCCCAACCCGATGCTACGAGATTCAAACCCATGAGTACCTCTGAAGGAGGCTAGACTCTAGAGTATACCCTGCTCATTGTAATTAAGTAAGCTTTGATGGTGGTGGTGGAATAAGCAGTGTTAGTGAAAGTTAAAAGGCTAGACTATATATATACCAATTTATTCGACAGCAAGCTAGATAGCCTTCGAATTGTGTCATTGATGTTGAACTTAAAATGAAGTAGAGAAGATCAGCAACTTTTGAAGCTTATGTGTTTGGTGCCTTGCACTCATAAAGGTTGAATTTTGGCCTCCACGACAATGATGCAGAGCTTAGATGCCAAACCGTTCTTGGCCAACTCATGGTGGATGTCAAAGCTGATATCTTTAAGTAACTGAGACTTGAATCTAAAGGGCACCGGCTATGGATTTTATTGAAGTAGATGAGACTGACTGGACTCCAAATGAAGATTTTTAACTTGCAAGAATTATTCCGAGAAGAGTACAGCAGACCAAACCTTGACTTATTCTATCAGACCAAGTAAATGAGCTCAATTGAACAGGTCTATTTTTGGCAAAAGAAGATTTTAGAGATTTTAGCATGATGCCTGATGGTTGTTGTGATGGATTTATTCTACAAGGCTTTAGGTAGCACGTTTAAAAAAAAATACAGGGAAATCATGGGCTGCAGAGATGAATTATTATTTCTGGGGGAAATATCAAGCAAGCTATAAGTTCTAAAATTTGGGAGAAAAATTGTGATTGTATGCCACGTAAACTAATCATTTTTCATTTTATAATATTAGCATGCAGCTCATAGAACTACATATTGATCTAGTGTGTGTGTCTATATATATATATATAATGATTAAGATCTGGATCCAAGCATATTATGTGCGAGGACCCACGCAAGCGTATGTTTAGTTTTATATTGGTTATTTGTGGAGAAGGTCTTGAATGCTTATACAGGATTAAGAAATCTAAAAAAATATCCATTTTGGATGTGATCCTGAGTTGTTATAATTGGTATTAGAGCGGAGCTGATCTATAGCCCATGTAGACTAGAAGATACTGTAACATTGGCTCATTGAGGCCGGCTACGGGCTACTTTATTTTGATAGTGACTTCTTGAGTTTTAGGGTTGTTATATTATACCACTTTTATTTTGATAGTCCCTGTTCGAATAAAATTTGGGCACTGATAGTCCCTGTTCGAATAAAATCTGCCTGAGGTTTGGGGCAGTTACATTATGCGACTTTTATTTTGATAGTGGCCGCTTGAGTACGTTCTAATGCAGTACTTTTTCAATTGAAAGCACTCTTCAGACATAATAATTCCTTTTTTTTAGTGGTTTCCGATGAGGTATGGACATGGGAGATCAAATAATACAAGGGTGTACGTCAAGCAGGAGAAAAATAAAGATCGGGTGACAGCAGCCGCAGTAGTATATTACCACCTAAATTGCAACATAATAATATGGCAATTATTATCTACCACGCAAGGATGATGTGACTTGATAAGACATCCCCAAACCAAGCAAATAGTGATGCATAAGCTCTATCAATAATATGCCGTCAATATACTTCGGTGATCATACTTAATTGCGAGTCAAATTTCAAAACCCATCAGAAGGTAGGCTGTTGCGTTCAGTGGTAGCAAGAAAATAAAAATCCGCAAAACTTCTTCCTTCTAAACCAACTGAAGCTATTGGGGCAGCGAAAGCAGGAGAGAAAGTTATATACCTTACGTGTATCTAAAAGTCAAAAGCCTTCACGAGTTACACAGGCTCTTGCTTTCCCAGAGGGCCAAAGCATATAAAACAAGCTACCATAAATTTGGGACATGGACCCTCGGCCACACAACAAACCAAGCAATCCCATGGCCCCAAAACCACAGAACGGAGAGAAAAAAAAATAGAGCAACAGTAGGCAACCAGGAGCCGAGAGGGGAAAGCCCAGAACAGTCCACAGACATTTCCAAGGAACCGAGCAAGCGTGAAAGCAGGGGGACCCTGCCCTCCCTGTCCCCCAATCCCTCAGCACTCTTCATGATCCCCCTATCCACAATCCCTTCCACCACCCTCCCTCCACACAAGCCCATAACGCTCCCCTCCCCCCACAACACTTCAAACAAGAGTGAATAGCAAATCAAAAGCTAAAGAAAAAGGAAAAAGAGAAAAGGCTCCCCAAAAGTATATCCTATCATTACAAACAAACAAACCCCCCCTTGCCCCCTCTCCCTCCTCATTATTTCAAACCAATCCACTTTCTTCATGGAGAACAGGTAACTGTTGATCCCCTCCTCATGCTCTTAACCCCACAGCTGCATGACAGATAACCAAACACGCAGGTAGCCGCCGGTACGTTCAGAATCGGACTAATTCTCACTCCGTTGCTGCATGATCGTCGCGTACCCGAATAGTAATAAGTTCTTGCACTCGAATCCGTCGAGAGCTTACGGAATAATAACGACGACGATGAATTGATACTGCTGTCATCCTTGCAGCTGCCGCGAGTGCTGTTGTTTTGGTTGGTCTTGTTATGGTGCTTGTCGGGCCTGCTACGGACTGATGGCGGGTTTATGGTCGGCGAAGAGCCAGTGGACTTGCTGCGGAGTAACGTGAAGGGACAGACGAGACCTCGTCGGCTGCCGCCGCCGCAGTTCAGGCTGCTGCTCCTGCGGAACCGCCAGAATGATTTCTGCGAGGAAGAGGGGGATCTTTTGACGTTGTCGTCGTCGTCTTGGGGTCTGGCCATGATCTCGCGGAGGCTGCCGTGCTTCTTGGGTAAGGAAATTGTGGGCGGTGGGTGCGGGGGAGGACCGGGCGACGGTGGGAGTCGGGTGGAGGGGTTCTTGATGGGGAGGGGGAGGAGCTTGCCGTCGGAGAAGAGCTCGTCGGCGAGGGAGGGGTCGTCGGTGGAGATGCCGACGCTGAGGCTGAAGTCGAAGTCCTCGGCGGTGGGGTCTAGGGGAAGGGAGGAGTCGAGACGGCTGGTTTCGGTGGTGGTGGTGGAGGAGGGGGAGAGGTCGGACTGAGAGAGGTCGTGGGAGAAGGAGATTCTTGGGCTCGCCAAGGCTGTCAATCCCCAGCTCTCCGAGCACACTTCCATGGTCTCACACACACAGAAAGAGAGGACTTGTAGGTGAGAAGAGGGTCGTGGGGGCAGGAAGAAGTGATCAAGAGGAGGTTGGTTGGAAGAAGAGGGCCGGGTGGGAGATGGGGTAGGGGAACGAAGCGGGGAGGTTAACGGCTAAAAGGAGGTCACGAGAAATACGGGGTGAGGCGGGGGAATAAATAAGCGGGGCCGTCGCCGTCTCTACGGAGAGGTTAATTGGCGTGGCTTTAGAAAATATTATTTAATATAAAAAATAATTTTCTTATATATATATAATACTTTATATTATATATTGTATATTGTATATTATATAATGTATATTATATATTATATATGTATATTTTTACTGTTGAACCAAAAAAAAAGAAGAGTTGTATGAAAATTTTATCTCAATCTATTTTGGTGAGGATGTACAAATGCTTACAATGGTAATAGATTCAATAATAGAAATATAATAATAGATTCCAATAATATGTTGCTTATAATGGTAATAGGTACGAGAATGAAAATGTACAATAATACATTCCAATAATATGCTTTAAGAATCCTACATGATCTTGAAGATTTTACAAATATCCTAAGCATATATGCTGTTGTAATCTCTTAATGGAAAATACAACAATAGATTCAAGAATTACATTTGAGAAATGGTTTGGTCATTCCTTGGATTTTCTTTAGTGATCTTTTGAATATGTGGCTGCATGATCTTGGAGATTTCTTGAAGATTTATGTAATAGACAATTGGGCTAATACCCCTCAAGCGAATGGGGCATAGGCGGCACATGAAGCTTGGACCTGAGAGTGGAAATCGATGAGATAACTTTTATATGTAGTTGATTGCGAGCTACCCGCTCACAAACAAAATGAAAATCACTTTCAATTTATTTAGTACGGGCATGAAAAATAGGATTAGTTGTCAAATGAATTGCACTTAGGTTATTACACCATAGTATGAAAAGAGAGAAAGGAAATGCACCCAACTCATACAATAACTGTTGAATATGTATATATAAGCTCAGCCGCAACATTAGCCAATCTTAATATTCAAACTCTATGTTAAAGCAGGCCATAGTTTGCTGCTTCTTTGAGCTCCATGAAATAAGATGAGAGTCGATAATAGATACAAGGATGGAAATGGGAATCCTACATGATCTTGAGGATTCTACGAATATTCTAAGACTATGTTGCGGTAATCATGTAATGGAAAATACAATAAAAGATTTCAAGAATTACATTCTAGGAATATACTTTGGTAATTACTTGATTTTTCTTTGGTGATATTTTGAATATTTGGTTGCATGATCTTGGAGATTTCTTGAAAATTTATATGATAAACCATTGGGTTAATACCTCTCAAGCGAATGGGGCATAGGATGCACATGAAGCTTGGACCTAAGAGTGGAAAATCGATGATAGAAGAGACCTTTGATTAGTATATCAACGATCTACTCTTAGAATGAGATAACTTTTATATGTAGTTGATTGTGAGCTATCCGTTCGCAAACAAAATAAAAATCAATTTCAATTTATTTGGTACGAGCATAAAAAATAGGATTAGTTGTCAAATAAATTGCACTTAGGTTATCACACCAAAGTATGGGAAGAGAGGAAAGAAATGCACCTAACTTATACAAAAACTGTTAAATTTGTATAAGCTCGGCCGTAGCATTAGCCAATCTTAATATTTAGACTCTATGCTAGAGCAAGTCATAATCTGCTACTTCTTTAAGCTCCATGAAATAAGATTAGAGTCGAGGAATATAGTATAGCCGCTCATAGATCGTCGATCATCAGGGTCTCAGGGCTAATTCGCATCCAAATAGGTACGCAAGGCAATCTTAGATAGTTTTTGTAGTTTGCAACCATAAGGAATAGAATACTTTAAGTATTGTACAATTCGTTTAATAGTCTTTTAGTGTTCATTAGTTGGCTTATGCATGAATTGACATACATAATTTACAACGTAGACAATATCAGACCGAGTGAGAGGTATTGAAGGGCCCTAATTATACTACAATAACGAGTCAGGTTTGGATACAGATCACCTGCATGTAGTGAGAGCTTCGAACTAGATAGCACTAGAGTACTAACAGGCTTGGAGGCATCCATATGAGTCTTCTTGAGAAGATCATAAATATACGTAGACTATGTAAGGCGTCCATATGAGTCTTCTTGAGAAGATCAAAAATATACATAGACTATGTAAGAACAAAGCCATCTTACAAACTGGGCCTTAATACCTAGAAAATAATGCAGTGGGCTAGATCCTTTATAGCAAACTCATGAGTGAGAGAAGAGAGTAGGTCATCAAGCTTGGCATTCGGACTACTTGTTAGAATAATAACATCAACATATACAAGAAGAAGAAGAGTATAGGTCTCTATGGCTTGATAAAGAGAGACATAGAGATCGAGAAAAGCCCAAATCATAAAGATAAGAACTAGGGCGCTGAAACCAAGCTTGTGAATCTTGTTTAAGAGCCCATATAGAGAGTGTCGGAGATGACAAGCATAATGTGGATGATCTAGGTCAAAAAATCTAGGAGCCTATTTTAAGAAGACTTTTTCATTAAGGTATTCATGAAGGAAAGCATTTTTGATATCCAACTGATGGATGGGCCATCCTCTGCATTATGTAGATAAATGTCTCCAGATGTCGTATGCTACTTGGCTTGATTAGAAGGTGCAGGCAAAGTTTGAGCAACATCCAAGTCAGGAGCAATAATAGATGGGCTAGGCAATTAACCAAATGGACCAACTGTATGGTTGTCCTGAATGAAAGAGAAACTACAAAAATTGCTGTTAGAATTATGATTTCTAGCATCTTCGAATTGGGTTGAGGAGGATGGAGACAACCGATTAGGTGTCGGGATGAAAGTGGATGGGGATTGAGATGGTGGAAAAGATGGACAATTTGGTAGAGTTGGATTAGATAAATGAAACATGGGACACATAAGATCGATTTTCCAAAGGAAAGTACCATAAGAATTTAGAAAAATCATCAAGAAAATAAATCTAATATTCATAGCCAAAATGAAATAGAATTGAAAATGAACCCCAAATATCTGTACGAGCAAACTCAAGTGGTTTAGAAGCAATATTTAAAAAGGAATAATAAGGGAGTTGATGATGTTTATTCACCAAACATGAATTACATAATGCACGATGAGAAGGAACAAATAGAATAGATGCTAAAGATAAAATTGTATTGACTATAGAAAAAAATTTGCATGCTCAAGACATCGATGCCACAAAGTGTTGGTTGATGGAGTAGATGCCATGAACGCTGCCGAAGACAAGCTAGGGGCATCATTACTCAAAAAGTTAGTAGAGGCTAACTTTAAAAGGTTCATGGAGCAAGGTTTTGCTAGTTCCTGGTCCTTGACAAGGAAATTAATGAGATAAGTGGAATTCAAAAAAGTTTATTATCTCGAGTGAAGCGGGAGACAGATAACAAGTTTTTTGAAATAGTCACTACATGCAAGATATTTTGTAAATACAAAGGTCGATGCAAAGTGGAAAAGAGAGGAAGAACTAGAGTGGGTAATTAGCAAACTTGGTCTTGACCCCCATAATTAGATTGAAGAGAAAGAATAGTGAGAAGAGCAGTAATATAATGTGTGAAATTGGTGTCGGGAATATACATTTAGTCACCAATACCAAATGAATGAGGTCTTATCATGCTGAAATGCGTGATTAAATCGCTGACGATATGCACCTGCTGTATGGTCATTTTTATTGGAAAGTTGATATCGTATCTGCCTTTAATTGTTCCTACGATTAGTGTGATAAGAGAAATAAAATTGAGTTGCATTATTTGCAGTTTCTAGGTCGCCAAGCATGCTTCTTGTGTCTATGGCATGCCATGAAGTTCTGCGAATGCTGGTTAATTTCCTTTCTGAGTATTGAGAGCTGCCACGCACGAGTCATATTCAGGACCAAGGCCATTGGTCACATACTTGTACTGATCACCCTGGGAAATAGTCGTTCAATTGCAGCAAGCGAGTCGATCAAACCTTTGGCCTCTTGAATATATTTGGAGATTGAACGACACCCGTTGCATATGGTTTGAAGTTGCAGACGAAGAGTCCGGGATTAAGTATTATTATGGACAGCAAACAGTTGCTTCAAGATTATCCAAGCTTCTCGTGTTGAATCAATACCCACTAGATGACTAACCACATGATCGACAACTGAGTTCATGATCCAGCCCAAGGCACGGTCGTCTCTGATCATCCAGGTGTGATATTTAGGGTTGGGGTTGGCCATGGAGGTGCCATCCTTCTCAATAGTGACGGTGGTGACTGGTGGACATTGATAGGAGGTATCGACATAACTAAACGGATCCAGGGCTCCCGGATATAGAATAAAATGTGTTTTCCATACAAAAAAATTGGGCCCTTCCAACCTAACGCCAGTAGAGGGAAGGTTGGAGGAAGAAGAGCTATTCTGCTGAGAGAAAATGGGTGAAAGGATTGCCATGGAGATTGACAAGGAGAGCAGAAGCAAAGGAAAGACGATGACTGGAGAGAGAACACTGAACAACCGTAGAAGAGAGGCTTAGGGAAAGGGATGGAAGCTGGGTGGAAGATAGCTTTGATGGACGGAAATCAAAGGAGCTCTGATACCATGAAGAAAAGAAAATTGGAGTTGCGAGGAAATTCTCCCTCTCAACCTATTTTGATGAGAAAGTCTACGTATTCTTTTATAATGTTTCTGTACAACTACTTACAATGGTAGTAGATGCTAGAATAGAAATGCACAACAATAAATCCCAAGATTATGCTCTGGGAATCTTATATGATCTTAAAGATTCTACAAATATTAATCCAAGAATATGCCGCAATAATCCCTTAATGAAAAATCTACAATAATATATAAATTTGGTAATTTCTTGAATATTCTTTTATAATCTTTTGAATATTTAGCTGCATTATCTTGGAGATTTCTTGAAGATTTATACGGTCAACAACTAGGCTATTAAGTATGATAATTGTAGGAAATATGGGAAAAAAATAGTTGCACTCTAAATTGGTGCAGAGATGAGCGTAGCATGGCTATTAATGTATGGGCCTGGTTTATTTAAGTTTTTTTTTTCATTTTTAAGTATTACTAAAGGCATCGCAAATTATTTATTAAAAAACAATGATGTGCTCTTCTAAGTTTTTTTCATTTTTAAAAAACAATGATGAGAGAATTATGCAAGTCAAACATGTGATGTTTGTGCGATTTCTTAACTATTACACAATTTATTACCATATAATTGTATTTGCCGGCAAGTGGCTGTTTAGATTTGGCTTATCTATAAATCAAGTCAGGAATTGTTATTTTAATTAATGCATGTAATTATCTGATTGAATGAGTCTTGAACAAGTCATTTAGCAAGACAATGCTGAAAGATGGCTCCGTCCAGTTGCAGCCAAATGTATTGAGGTATGGTTTTATTGAAGTGGGTTGTATCCATCGATCCCTTTATAACCAGGAAACGCAACATATCAGTTCCCGTACTCTTTAACTTTTGTAATTAGAAGATTAGGTATGAATAAGATCATGGTGAGATAACCATTTATAATTTAATCGAGTGCTCCCACGCGGCAGTTCAAAATGTGAGCATCTAGATGGATAATGACCTCTAGAATTTGTGGAGTTCAATATCTTATTGCTGCGTTGGGTGGATTTATAGGCATGGTTGGAAAGAATTTTTCTGGAAAACGAAGTTGGTATTGTTTATTATAGTCGTGGAAAGTAACGTCACAGCTTCCTTTGGAGGGGTGTTCTTTACGAGATGATTAGGTGGCGTTTAGTTTACTATATCTTATCAGGATGCATAAAAGAACAAAAAATTACAAATTTGGATGTAGATATTGTCGAGGTTTTAATTAAATAGAGCAGTTAATCTAAAGTTGTAAACTCTCTCCTAGTCTTGTTTATAACTTGTTTCATGTTAAATTCTTGTACTTCTGAAGGCTCGTGAAATGTGATAATTTATTTTTTGTCTCTCTTTTCTTGGCAGAAACTGTAACTATGTGTATGCCTGTAAAAACTAATTTTTAACTTTAAAATGTTTCAATTCCTCGACAAAGAAGCATGGGAGAATATTGGAAAGACATAGAAGAGATGCTAAGCGAAGATCACTGTAACATGTCACAACAAGTTAATACTAAGGCGTTCTTCATTAAAAGTCCCTTTAGTGCCTGCTGAGACTTATTTCCTCTCGACTATAGTTGAATGGAAGTTTCATTTCCAAAGTCTCAAATAAA